>JARQTH010000585.1:349200-392355 GCA_030142595.1 Trachelus iudaicus
GGCCTTCACTGATCAGCCGCACCAGCTCCGGTGAGCACTCCCAATTTATCAATTGGTGGAGGGATTTCGATTTTATACTTCCGATTCGTTCTGCTACATTCTCGATTCGCTGCTCTCTATATCCCGAACTATTTCCCTGACTCTTACTCCGAGCCTCTCTAGCTCGACCCAGCAGCCTGAGCGGCCGCGCGTTTCCGTAATCGTTCGCATCGAGTTGCGTTTCTCGATTTTACGCGTCCCCAAAATTGGCTGGCGCCGGCCTGGCTTCCGAATGCATGAGCGAAGGGTGGACGGCCGAGGGTAACGTAGGTTAGTTCTCGAATTTTTCGTTATCGGCGTCAAGTTAAAAAAGTACATTACTTTTGTACCCCTAAAGCAATTTCCATCGCATCAATCAAATATTTATAATAATGCAATTCAAAGGCAGATAGCAATAAAACAAGTTAAAAAATACATTGCTATTGCATCAATTATGTCAATAGAATTATAAATCGAATAAAAAGAATACATATATCCATATCATTAATCAGACTCCCACAATTTCACGAATCGGACAACAATTCGTATGACATGAAGTTGCAAACCGAAGTAGTAGCAAAGGATGTCAAAAAAAAAAAAAAAAATCGAAAATCAATTATGAAATTTGACATAAAAATCGAGTTGACACTTCGCAATTTAATGACCTCACAAAAACAAATAACCAGACGTCACAAATCCTTTGGCCGTATGAAATTTGGTCCTGAAAAAAAAATATAAAATAAAATGGACGATTCGGAAAACGAAAAAAAGAAAATGTGGAAAGTTACAGTGGAGAAAATGCGGGAAAGACTTAAGAGTCACATTGACGAATACACATTCGAAGGCATAAGAGAGGATAAACTGTATCACGGTCTAAGACTATCAACATCCGTGACAATGTTGGGAAAATATATAGATATATGTTACTGCAGTGAATCACAGGTATAATAATAACAAGCAACGCTTAGCAATAAGGACAATCATCAATCGCGCACCGATTGCGAAAGTTGGTCCATCCGGGCGTTAATGGAAAATCATTTTAAAAAATCAGTACTGAGCGTCATTCGATGACTGTAGGAATATTTAGTACTGGAGCCACTGCAAACAGTGTACAGGTATTCGATGCAAGGTAGACCAATTCTGCCATCTTATACGCTGAGTAGCACAATGGGCTTCACGAAGATGATCTGGTGTGACGTAGCAAGATCGTTAGCCTGTTACTCGACGCACGATGATCTCCTCTGGATCTTGACAGGAACCTTCGTGCTGTATCAAATAGTGAGAAACGAATTTCGCATTGAGAATTTGGCATACGAGCCACTTACGAACGAGCTAATTGTCATTGGAGAGACTAAAGTCACGGTAAGAATAATTATTTATTAGGACGGCACAATTTTTGGGATTAACTTGATTGAAAGAAAAAAAAAAAAAAAAATTGATCGATTTCACAGAGATATAATTTGGATCACAAGGAGCAGACTCTCAATTCGTGGAAAACAATGTGTTACGTTGACAGCGAACTTGGTCCATTATGGAAGATCACATGTTCGTCTTTGATTCCGCAAAAGACATGTACGACGTTATAATCAATTAATTCGTTTAATGATCGTTAATAGGCAATTGAGAAATTTTTGATTGGAACTTATCGTGCAGCACTGTTAAGAATGGCAGCTTCGTATACGACAACTCTTTATGTATGTCCGTTGGAGTCTGGTAAAGATAAAGAAGACGGAGCGCCGACGGCTTTTCTTGAAAGACGCAGTAACGCAGCGGATACCGCAATTACCGGATTGTTCTTTCACTTAACGTGTCATTGGATCATAACGGGGGACCAGGCTGGAAACGGTTGGGAAATAAGAATTTGATAGGCGTGGAATTGCGTAGAGACAATGAATTAATTGAGGGAATTGCGATGAACAGTTACTGGCTGGAATCTCAAATTAGAATGCATGATGTACTGCGAGGCTGCACACCATGGGCAGGTGCGTGGAATTGCGGCGCATCCTTCGATATGCGGCTTCGTAACGTATGCGGACGACGACGTCTTTCAAGTCTGGAGTTGCAACTTTCGAGACAAGGTGAGGCTAAAATGAATGCAATTGCAGTCGCGAAATTTCGTTTTACTGTTGAAATTGTTCGACGATAATACATTGCAGATTGAAAGATTCACGAATTTCGGAGAAATACGTGGAATTGCGCTCAACGAATCTGCAGCTGCAATTGCCACTCTTGGTTCAAAATTGAATTGCTTCAGTATGCATCAACTGTATATCTTCTATGCGCCGCTCACGTAAGAACTTGATATTCTTAGTCATATAAATGCTTTCCCAATAACGGAGTTGCTTATTATAATCTTACAGTCATTTCGCGACTATCTTGCAATCAACGACGCATCCGACGCTTCCAAAGAGAATAGTTGCGTGCACCTATGATAACATTATCCGAATATTATCGTCGCCCGCCGGAAAACAAATTAACGTGCAAATTTTGCCAGAGACACTCCAAGTTATTTCTACGGCCTACAGCTACACCACGGGTAAATAATTAAAATTAATCGCACGTACATCATCAACTTGACCATCCGTTTGATTTAATGATAATCAGAGAGGCTTTACACCATCATTTTGAAAACCGGTGAAATTCTCGTCAGTAGCTCCAAAACGTATCCAATGACATTCAGGTGAACACGTAATAAAAATTAATGATAAAATCATTTTCAATCCTATCAATCATTATTTGATTAATATTCAGCTGGCATCGAATCATTTTTACTTTAGATACGTATGGATAGATAGCGGTCCAGCAATCAGTTGCATCGTTGCTTACGAGCATTACGAAGAAATTCGTGACTTTGATTTGAAACCTCAAAGTAATAAAATCATTTTCTATATTTTCTATATACGAATGATAAGTTCCACTGTAACTTTTAATCTCTCATTATACAGAACCACGTGTGATTCACGATATATGCACGCTGATTATTGTCGGCAGAGTCGATGGCTCTTTGGTAGTAATTGATAACACTGGAAAACACGATAGCAAATACAGAGTATGGACCATAAAATCAAATGATTATGACAAGGGTTCAATAAATCATTATCAATTAATAATACTCTGTACAGGCTCATGACGGTCCGGTAATAAAATTATGGTCGTCCGCGTCATCACGTCACGTCATATCAGTAGGTAGTGACAGATGTGTCAAAATATGGCACGTGTTCCCTGACATTTCACAACCATTGGCAGTGGCGTCCAGTGTATATTATACAATACCAATTACAAACGTGGTATCGATGGGGTAAAGTTAAATACAAAGAAATTATTTGAAACAATAAGTTAAAGAAGAAATTAATTATTTAAAACAATTGAATGGAAGTTACTTAAAAATAATTGTATATAATTCTTCTAGAAATATTGTATGCATGGTAAGCAGCGCTGTCAGGCTTAAAACACACCAGCTATTGATGTATGATTTGACGGAAAGGAGTAAGAAATTCTTTAAAATTGACATATTTTTTATATATAAATTTAATGGATACTGACAGTCAGATTGGAGCATCATTCGCTGAAGGATCACACGAAATTGATAATGGCTATTTCCTCCTTGGAATCGCTACAGATATGTGCTACCTCGTCAATGGACAATTCCATTAGAATTTGGGACAATCAGAATAATCTTTTAAAAGTCTAAGTAGTTTCAACTCTTGTACGGAATAGAATTTATAAGTAAACATTGAGTACCTGCCATTTATGCTCTCAGATATTGGAAATAAATACAAAGGCATATACTATGACGTTCTCATCACTTCGTGGCGATATAGTCTTTGGTGCTGCTCGTCATCTTTACAAAATTCCCCATGAAAATTGTAAGACACCACATTCAACGTAATGGAATATAGTCGTGGCGTGTTTAAAAATTTTTAGAAATTTTGATCCCTTTCTTTGTAACGCAACGATCAGATCTCTCCCCAAAATTTCGAGCACGAATAATTATCAACGAAATTACTGAAGATCCTGAAGAGGAATCGCTGGAAGAAAATACAGAGTACAGAATTTATGAAGAAGAGGTAAATCGTGCATTGGCTTTGCATCCCGTGAGCAGCACACCATTGGGATCGTTAGATGTTAAGAGGGGTGACGTGCCAAGATTGGATTTAATGATTCAAGAACATATGTGCGATCAATTTCGACATAGAGACGAGGGTATAATTTTCAGAAAAATCAATTTTATATTGTTATTTAATAGTAAGGATAATTATGTGGTGTCAATTGATGCAAATTTGCCTCTTCTTATTAGATATTATATCGATAGCTCAAGGATCAATTAAAAGGAGTAAATTAATATTGAGTAAGGCACAAATGAATAGGGCCGTGTGGGAAAAATATATTTCTGACTTGTTGGAGACTTCCATGACTTCCGGTAAGGATATGACGCCACACAATATTTGGGAATTCATGAGGAAACAATCCAACGTTAAAAAGTATCACTCGAAACCTGGAATATTTCGAATGTTATACGGTAGGCTGTTTATGTTGCACAGGAGTATCGTTGACTTATTGTTTTACACAAATAATTATATATTGTTGATAGGTTATAGCATGGAAAGATTTTCTGAATATCCAGAACGTATACCGGATAATGTGGAACATTCCAAAATACCTTTATTCGGATTTTTACCGAATTCTTTAGTGTACACAAACGTTGGAGAAAAAGTTATGAAACCAACGAAATCTGTTGAGATTGTACAGAAGAAAATAAAATATGAATATCCTCCAGAATTTTTGGTACTGCTTAAAAACATGCACTCGAGTGAATACAATAATAATGTTTCTAATCTATTTCGCTGCAGGCATCGCTCGTGAAAGATGAACAATCGAATGAAACTATCGTTCCATTGACACTTTCGCAGTTGGTAGAATTTGGAGACAATCTTACGAGCATGACTGCAATATAGAAGATTATAAGATTTCGTAAAAGTATTATTTTATTATATATATCATTGACTTATAAAAATTCAATCTTTTTGACAATCCTTCGTGCAGCTTATGAATGTAATAACTGTACATAGTATAATAACTCATTCCATTAAAACCATATACACCCAGATAAACTTAGTATAGTCAAAATTTAAGACGTGAATCTAACATTGATTATGTACACTAAATTACGTAACCCTAAAATCATTCGTCTTCTTGTATACACTTTTCAACCAATTCACGTAAATTAGGATTTTCCATGGCAGCAGCTATACGCTCTTTGTCATTAATCTGTTTATTAACTAGAATTGAAACGAGCTTAATGCCATGGTAATAAATAATGAATAAATTAATTGCAAAGTACTCACTTTCCTCTTCCGTTGAATGGGCACCTTCCTTGATGTATATATCCAATTTAAATAATGCCAGCAGTTGACGTTCTAGCTTAACTCTTATACACAAACCAATAAGTGTGGCGAGAGAACAATGAGGAACCGTAGGATTGAACTCTACTCGAATCACCGATACTCCTTTTGCAGTAGCCTCGCATACATTCACACAATCCTCGTAAACCACATCCAATTCCTCCAAAGTCTGAGGCTTCTCAGGATCTTTGATCGTCCGAAGCAGATCTGAAAAGTGACAATGAGACAAGACATAAATATGCAAGTACGTACAACCTCAAACTTTGAACGAGATTGCATCTACAATCTAACGAACCATTATTAAGCTAATATTTATTTAATGGAAATACTGGCATTTACCATAAACGGATTCCTTGAGCTCAGTCTCATCTTTCAGTATCAGTGTACTCTGATTTTTAACCTTTAACAGTTCCTCTGGTGTGCTCATAACTCCGTCGGGCAATATACCATCTTTTATTTTCCCACCGATAGATAATTTCCGAAAGAACGATAACATCTTTATCCCAATAACATTAATAAACAAGCTGCGCCAACATATCGATACAAAATTGGTATTACGTAAGGTTAGGTCAATAACATGACCTAGCGTACACACACTATGCTAGTAACAGAAACTGACTACGATTAATGCTTTCTAAAACAACAGTATCGTACACGATATGTTTGACAGCACTCAAACAAATATATATATACCCATTACTACTGAATTAAAAAGTATCACAAGCAAAGTCTAACTCATAATTTCCCATGAAAACCCGTAAATAGCATTCGTGAGATCAAAAGCTTCAAAATTTCAAAATCTCCCGCCCCTACAGCGTCTCAAGTATACATCTTGACGATATTATAAATTCGTTAAATTCATTGGCAAGAGTAAAGACTCTGAAAATACATATAAATTTCCTATATCCATATCCCTAGCCACAATCCTCAAACTGAATCCATAGCATTTAACAATACCAGACCACAGCCGCAAGCTCTTGCTTCCGGTAGCAAAAGCAATACCGACAAAATTCCTCTGAACCTTCCGCAGATGTCGCCCCAATTTCGATTAAACAAGCTCCTAGCAGATGTCGTTCCTGACGGCCCACAGTCAAGGGTTGAATAAAAATACGTGGCAGAGCACGAGCATGCGCGAGTCAAATCCCGCGACACTGGCGCGTCGAGTATTAGGTGGTCGGAGGAATAAAAGAAGTTGCAACAGAGGAGAAGGAGAAGGTTGTGTAGCTGGAAAAGGGTAGCAGCGAGGGTGCCAGGGGGGGTGCGAAAAAGGATAAAACTAGATACCGTCTCTACGAGCGTGCGTGAGAAGCCGCAGCCATAAGTATAAGGAGAGAGAGAGAGAGAGAGAGGGTGAAGGACCGATAAAGAGATTGAAACAGAGAGAAGCCCAGCCAAAGAAAGATGGAGACAAAGAAACGAGGATAGACTGAAAGTCGTCGGAGGGTGTGCGTGCGTGCGCGTGTTTCGCTGTGTCTCGTGAGAGAGGATCGGGTTTACTCGTGGCCGCGATTACGTTGCTCCTCGGGCTCCACCGTGCCGCTCGGAAGGCAGTGTTGTTTGCGAGTAGCAGACAGCGGCCGGCGCCCCCCGGTGTGTCTAGGCTTTTTATGACTGTCGGTGATTGACAGTAGGTGACCTATCGGGCGGGCCGAGGACCGCCCTTATCGAATAATAAAGGGCCTGGTGTACCCCGAGATATTATTCGCGAGATAAGGAGAGAAAAAGAGTTGATTGCCATCATCCACCGCAAGCATTCACTGGCTCTGGACACCTACAGGGGTCTGCACCATCGCCATCCTCAAGGACATCCTCGTCGAGTCGAGAATTCTCTTCCAGATTCTCCCGGTGATTCGCGTACGCGGACAGGATCGGTGATTTCGTCCAGGGACACGCAACGAAAGTACGCGAAGTTTTCCGACTGTCCAGAGTTCTGGAGGAATCCGTGAGATACGGGTGAAAAAGATTCGCATGCGGAACCGTGGGTGGTAGTACAAACGGAATATAATATCGCGTGTAAGTACGACCAATTGGGTTTCAGGTATTATCTCTTTATTTCATTATTTTTTTTCTTCGAGGTAAGAAATATTTCATTCGAGAATCATCCGCGTGTACTGGTATTTGATATCGATAGCTCGCGATGACGCGATAGAAATTCGGAACGGCCATTCGGTATTTTTAAAAATACATCTCGACCACGACTCTCTTTTCATCCCTTCTGCATCTCTGAATTTTCGTGGGAATTCATCGATATCCCCCCCCCCCCCTCACCACCACCAGTGCTGCCAGCCGTACGGATACACTTCTGTGAGTAAGATGTGTTCCACTACCATAGCACTATAGTACTGTCGCTACTAGCAAATACCAAGCACTGCCATGCAATCGAGAGATTTTGGACTAATTGTTGCTGAATAAAAACGTAATAAATTTCAATGATAAAAATGTCTTTCTTTGCGCCTATTCCGCACAGCACGTTTAGTTTCCCTCTCACCCGAGACACTCTCCTCGAATATGCATATTTCTACTGACTCTTTCATCGTTTTATTCATTTTACTTCCTAGTCTAGGTCAATATCCATTACTTAAAAACAAGAAAATGTACATTCAGTTTGACGCACAATACGCAATGCTTGCAGCCAACCCCTGTGTCCCTGCCCCTGGTCCTAGCACATGCGCCTTTGCTTCAGGCACAGCCGAAGGGACTAACCTCAGGCACAGCCTTCAGCCTGATACTAGTGCGCCACTAGTGCTGGCTGCCAACCTTTTCCATTCGCATATAGCCCACCTTCTCAACCTTCCCAACCTACTCAACCTACTCTTCATCCTTCCGACCTAGCCATACCTCTCATCGCCCTGCTAACCTCTACGTCCTTATACCGATCAATACTCACCACTACCATCATCACTGCCTAGGGGCTTTCCTGGCTGTCAGTCATACGCGACACCCTCACGCATACACCCTTGTATCATTTACTGTCCGCCTGGTGTACGCACGCATGCTTACGCACTCGCCTTACTATTCCCAAGTACCTATCCGGACGCACTCCAGTCTTTAGCATAACCTTTGAAATTACGGCGCTTTATTGTAGCGTTTATAAAATTATATCCAACTTTTATAACGTTTATTCGTCCCGTGTATCTGAGGTTCGTGATAACAATTGTTTTCGTAATTCCTTAAGGGCGATATTCATCCTGCTTATCCCAAGGTCGGGTTTGGAATGAAATATCTGACATGCTTTTGCGTTAAATTGACTTTTTTTTTGTTCTTTAAGGTTCTTTATTCAGGTACTCTGCTCGAGATGGTAGTTACTTTTTGCTCTTTATTTTTCTTCTTTTGTTTAAACGCGATTCTTTATCTCGTTGGATAAACAGATCCGTAATATCCCAACGGGGTTAAAGAATTACATCTCGCGCGTGTAATAAGTTGCGTTTGATGTTTATAGCAATAGATTTTAAGACGGGCTAAGAAGATGAGGTTGCTGGGTGTGAACGATGGATGAAAACAAAGGGGACCGATAGGTACTTGTCATACGGGGAATTGGTTTGGCCAAGTCGAACATTCCTAAGATTGAATTTCTGGTGTAAAGGGCCCTTGAGAAATATGTTGAGAACCGATTGACACGGCCCTGTTCGATTTCCGATGTCACCTTTTGTTGACCAATCCGGCGGAGGATGCATTACTGGATAACAACGACTTCGAGAGAACCCATTCGTCCTGTTATAAAATTTATACTACATTGCTCCAGCAATGGCTTCTACGCGTCTAGGGACTTTTACCCTGTCCTCTGTCCTAGTAAATTAAAAGGAACCTCTGTCTAGGAGTTTAAAAATAAATCTATCGAATGGGACAACGAAATTAGGTCGAAGTGAAAAAATTCTTTGCGAATTACAAAAAATCTGGAGCAGTGTGCTTGTACGATTGAGTAGATCGGATAGTTCTTCTTTTATTCACTGTCTTCCGTAATAGCGTCTTTGTCTCTTTGTTTATTTCTGGAAATTTAACTGAAACGTCGTTACGCTTTCAGCACCGAATTTAAATCTGTAAATTGTGTCTTTTCGATAACGGGCTCTTTTCATTAATCGTTTATAGGTTGGATTTCGATTGTTTATTTTTTTCTTACAATGGACTATTTGTCACTGGGACGGATAATTCGAATACCAGGCTGAGATCGAAAAAGAACTATTTCGCTTCGTGTAGCTGATAGGAAAAAGGCCATTTTATTTTTATTAGAAATACTCTATACCTTGTTATGGATATTGGTTACGTTACTCAGACTGCTGGATATAACGCTATCCGAAGGAAAAGAAAATTATATCGGAGCACCGAAGGCGCCAGTTTGTCGCCTTGTATTCTTGAGGGAGAAAAAATTTCCTAGATCGACGTTACGTCGTTGACGATGCTGCTATTTGTTTTTTTAAATTACCCTCTTTTTTCTTTTATCAAACTCAAAAATTATGTCAGGGGCATATTTACAAATTTTCAATTGCCGTTATGTAGTCAACGAGTTAGCTTTGCTTTATTTTGTTTTAATAAATTTCTTGAATTCCGACCGAATTACCGACCGATTTGCACTCTGACACAGATTCGCCGAGTCCCATCTACGTAACAGGCCGAACAACGCTGCCAACCAAAATGACTATCTACGGTTTTATTTATAAACGACTGACAGGCCAGTGAAAGATTAGGTGATTACGGGCAACGTAACGGGTGATCGGAATGCAAGTACCAATGAAGAAGTAGGCGGAATTACGTCAACACAAATAAGTAGAAATTAGATATCGATCACTAAAATTCATTCCATCGCTGTTTCGAAAATCTAATTGTTAATCGTCGGATCTGCGTTAATACCTCCCTCACCCCAAGCCCAGGGCAGCACACAGTAACAGGATTACCAACATTAACAAAGTTACTGGAGTTACCAAAGTCAACAAAAGTACAGGCAAAGTGCTCCAGGCGAAAAGTATCTCCAGCTTTACTTACCTGTCATACATCAGCTCGAGTACGCCTACCACCCCACCCACAATAATATCCAGGCTGCCATTTTAAAATCGAAATTCAGTAATTTCCAAAAAAAAAAATACTACCCAATTAGACAGTCCCCCGAGGAGCAGATTGTCCTCGGTCCAGAATGGGATGTTTCATTTATCTTCTTTTTTTTTTTTATCCCACATCCTATTTTTTTATCCTCTCCTGTACCGCGGCGTTTCTGTATCCCTTGTAGACGGGAGCGCTCGGCCGCTCTCGATTTAGATTTCCAATTGCACGGAAGAAAATACCGAGCGTCACCTCTCTACCCAGTAGGTTGAAGGTTGGAGGTTGTAGGTTGTGCCTACGGCCTCGCGATCGTTAAATTCGATCGGTAATCGTGAACTGCAGCAGATGCCGTTTTTCTACCTTAGACGAAGATTTACGCAAGATCATTTGAGACTAGATCGGTACAGGTCAGGCTGGGTTATCGTAAAAGGATAATCGGGATGCCATTCGTCTCCCGTGAAATCCGCTTTATAGGACCCTTCGGATTACCCAAAAAGCAAAAATGGTAATGGGAATTCTCCTTGATCCTTTGCAGGTATCCACCTACTTTTTCTCAGTTTAATCTTCCTTTTTTTTTTTTTTTTTTTTTTTCTAAATCTCTAATCCCTATGACATTCGCGAAAACGTATTATCTGCCACTCGGGATGTAAAAAATTCGAAAAATTAACTCCGTTTACCGGAGCGAACGGATACGACTGTCCTACTTCAAACTCGAAATTCGAAATCCGCAAATTCGAAACTAGCAACATGCAACTATTCGCGCATAGGAACTATGAGATTCGCTTCACCACATTTCGCGTTGGTTGCACCGCCGCAACCGCTACGTGCGCTGCAACTGCATCGCGGAAAGGTCAGAGTATCAAGGTGCACAGAACGAATCCCATTTCGTTGTGAGTGCATGTATATATATATATATATACAAATCCACCATAAACCCAGCTGCATACCTATATAAAGACAAGCAGATAATACACGTGTGACAGTCATGGGAAAATCAATATTACGCTCGGACATAATTTTGAATTATCAATAAAATACAGGTATACATGTATATTGCGTACGGACTTTTAATTTTTACTCTTTTATTTTTCCCTGGGACTAACATGCAGTTCGTCCACGTATGTGCGGGTCTCGATGCATAATTTGAGTGATTTGGTTATATGATTTTTTTTTTTCCTCTTTTAATCGGAAAAATTGTAGCTATTAATTTTACTGTACTTCTACGTTTTATTCTGATCCTTTTACTCTCCGTTTTGGTGACAAATGTCAAAAGCCTCTCAGGATAATTCGCGGTGCAGTTTCCGGTTTCACGGTCCTCCTGCACATTTCCTGCATTCGGTTGTCCCTCTCGTGCATCACGAAGGTCCGAACGTTCCTCACGTGCAAAATTGACGCGTCAATCGCAACGCGGAACAGGAATAAAATATTTTATTTTGGTCTTTACTTCGTGTGAACAGCCATTTTTTAATTTTATTTTCACCAGAAATCAACATAGACAAATTTCTGATCTATACCTGAAATCACATTGGTGCACTTGAATATCTGGACGTATAGATCAATTTGAAGCGTCTACGTGTATACGTATATCTATATATACACATACTTTGTACGTATGCAGACACGTGCGCCTCTCATGGAAAATTCAAAGAAGTACGGAAAAAAAAAACGACGTTTTTCACAGGATGCGATGCGAATTGCGCCACCCTCTGACCTCCTCTGCCCTTTCTTCCTTCCGGCTTCTCATTTCCACCCCTACTGGATTACAGAGGAAAACTCCAAGGCGTCCCGACGCCGTACGACGCGATATTTGTTACAGGGACGACTCCCTCCTTCCCACCCTCCTGCCCTTCGTATCGCCGACAGTACCATACAAATTTCTCTGCTAATCATATTTTTATTTTCTTTTGCTTTTTTTTCTTTTCTTTTTTACTCTTTATATATTCACTTACTCTCTCTCTCTCTCTCTCTCTCTCTCTTCCGCTACGTGTACTAATTTTTCTTGTTGCAAAAAATCAAAGAAAAAAGAATACTGAACAAGACATTAATGCATTACGTAAAAAAAACAACACCTCCTTGTACAGTGTGTTCAATTCGTAATTTCGTCTTTCCGGTGAACTTTTTTTTTTTTATGGGACTTTTAATGCATCTTGACGCATTCGTAACTGAGAGAACCAAAAAAAAAAAATGTATCGCATTTTCGTACGGAGCGGTCACGTATGACGCGAAACGAGCGCGGAAACGCTGACGTTACAAAAATAGTTCAACCGTGACCGTCGCGGCCGATGATCGATCTCACCGCGGAATTATTAAGGTGGATACACAAGCGAGGCGCGCGAGTCTGTTGGACAAGGCCGAAGACCAGAATGTCTTTTTGTCGCAACTTCAAACACGATTGCCGGCACAATCCATTCCATCCGGCGTTTAATATCCGTCGACGGAATTCCGCATTAATTCCGCATCCTCAAGATTTCTACATACATGAATACACGTCGAATAACTTTCGAATTCTCTCATTGGGAATTTTCGTTTATTCGTGTTTCCTTCCGTCGTTCAAATTTCCTTATGGATTATTTTACTCTCGTTAATTACTTTATTCTCTTTCTCTCTCTTGCTCCACGTATACCATTAATCCACTGACGATACTTCCACTTGGCGAGTTATGGAACTACGGAGCCATTGGCCTCGCACTTTTCGGGTTTCGGATCAAACGCGACCCCCCACGTGTGTACTCGCCTTGACGATCGTAGGTCCGATAATTTTGCCTACGTCGGCTTCAAATAAAAATCTAGTCCAGTTACATCGTTGGCGGAAAGACCGTTTTGGTGGTGCTTTTTTTTGAAAAATTTTTTTCAATTCAACCGATACGCTCCGTGGCAATTTTTGGAAAATAGAAATTTGCTGTTTTACTTGGAAAAAATGGTTCTGCCTCGACAAAAAAATATTCTGTATAGCAGTATATCCATCTCGTCCAACTAAAACAGTCCGTGCACAAGAATGCACAGGGATGCATAGGGATGCACAAAAGTGCAGGGAAAATGCAGGGAAACGCAGTGGCATCGCCTGCCTTAGCAACGCAGCTAAGGCAGGCGATGCTCCTGTTACGTACTCCTCGTATGTGTGCCTCGGCCGGGCAATCGCGAGGCAGAGCTCAGCCGCATGGGATATTCTTGGCGTCGAGGCGGCCGCCACATGTAGGACACACTAGGCCAAACCGATACGGCGCGGCCTGCGACGACGACGACACGCATGTTCCACGAATTAGTGCGTACAACTTTTTGGATTACCTAACTGGCGGCCAGTGCGGTGAGATTGCCATTTTTCATTCGAGTTACTTCATCGGGCGGAATTAAGATCGATATTGGAAAAAAAGAAAAGGCAAAACTTCTGTATGACCATTTGAATATCTTTGCTTTACAATATTAATCAAAAGTATCGGCCAATAATGGAGGACAAAATGGAGTCGACGGGGCTAGGCGTAAAGGATACTTGGATTGGAATAATAAATTGTGTACGTTGGTGGATGAATTTTTATAATTTAAGTAAAATACCAAAGACTCTTTCTAACGGGACATTTTAATGAGCATTTAGTATCTCAAGATTAATTGTATCTTTATCGAACATATCGATCCCGAACTTCATGATATTTCATCGGAGACTCTCGATAACGTTGGATTCTGGGTTGGGTCAGGTAGGGCTGGGTTGCCCGTAGGAAAAAGCCGATTTGGTTAGACGTGCTGAAAGGGGAAAATGAAAAAAAAAAAAGTGACAGCTCTGCATGGTCGCGCGTATACGTGCACGTGTGTATGTTTTAAGTGTGCCTGACGCACGTGGGATTGGATAACAAAAAAAATTGCCAAAGAGCGATCCCCTGACAATGCGTATCGGGTCACGATGACGGTAGGAAAAGTCAATCAGGATTTCCACTTTTCCAGTAACAATGACTAGCGGGGACGTGTCCTGTGTTTGCTGAAAAAGAAAAAAGCAGGAATATTAAAAGGTTATCGTGGCTCGACCCATCTAAATAGTTCGTTGGACTGTATGATTGATCCATTTACATTTTTTACAAAAAAAAATTTTCAAAAAAAGTCTTGCATATTCTGCAATCAATTCCCCTTGAATTTACAAGACATTCGTGCTAACTCTTGATCGTGTCTAATGACTGAGGGTTACATTTAATTATTTACACACAAGCATGCACGCACGTGTAATTAGGGTGGTTAAAGTGAAAAAAGTAAAAAGCAAGGTTTACGCAGTGATAGAGGTTCTTGATGAGGCTGGAATGGCGGGGGTGGACTGAGCAGTGGATGAGCAGATGATTGGGGTGGGTGGGTGGCTGGGGAGGGGACGGGGGCTGGCTACTGCCATTTGCAGGTATTGGATTAATTAAACGTTCTCTATCGGGTGTTCCTCGGCATATTGGATTTGCATCCTGATGTTCTAATTAGTCGTTGGCCCCATCGGCTACCCCATTTGTAGCCCACTTGCGATAACCGTAAAGTCAAAATATACTTTTCGAATGAGTAGCACATTTTTTTTTTTTTTTCATTTTTTTGTGCCCTCCATATTTTTTTTGAACTGCCGTCAAAAATTGTTGGTAAACGTCAGGGGCGGCGAGGGGATGGGTTTATCAGTGGCATTATCGACCTCTTTATCGACGTTGTTCCAATTCGAATTTATTCGGCGCTGTCAATCGAACTTAACCTGACTTAACTATCAGGCTTATCAGTGACATACTGTCAGTTGGGATTATCACTAAATAGTATTTGGCGAATTTTATGGTTGGAGCTCGGGTAAATTTTGTTAAGGATTTTTTGAGACGAAAGTTAAACAAATTTGGGTATAATTAAAAGTTTCTTAATTGAGTCTATTCCGATAGTAATTGAGACATTATATTGATTATACAACACACTAATTTCACAACGAAGTGAAACTTGCTTAATCGCAGTTTATAGTTGCGAAATTTTTTATTTAATCATAAGTATGTAATTGATCGATCGAGATAACAATATGAAGATTATTAATTAAAAAAATGTAATGATCAAGTCACGTATAATCCACCCATATGTATACCTAGGCGATAGAACATAGGGGTCAAAGGTCTCGTAAGGTTTCGATAGGTCATCCCCATTAATTCCCAAAAGGTCACGGCGCGTTAGGCGTTCTTGAATTTTGTCAAAATTCTCCAAATTCATTCTAATCAAACTTTACAATCTCCATTGTACTGTAGCACAGTATATTTTTTTTTTCTTATTTTTTTGTCCTTTCTTCTTGTGCCGCCATTTGCATATTTTTCGTAACCATAATGACGACACGTTTGCCTATCCCATAGAGGTTCGCCCGAAAGTTCGTACGAACTTATTACCGTACTTGCTTAAGCCGCCATATCTACCTCACGTGATGCATTAAAGCTCACGATATCAGATCCACGCTGATAAGCGAAAGTCCTGGAAAAAGGGCGTTCGATATTTTTTTTTTCCAAATTAAGAGAGCACAAAACAAATAAAAATTACGAACAATTAGGGTAAAAAATCCGTCTGTTCGCTAACGATGAATTATACGAACGGAAGTGTATAAATTATATTTATAAGAATTTAGAAAAATAATTTTCAGATTTTACCGTGATAATTTTTTTATATTAATTAAATTTGACCTTTTCTCTGTTTTTTTTTTTTTTTTTCCTTTCAACTTAAGTGGCTCTATCGCAATTCACGCAATCTCTGCGTCACGTGCACATGCGATTATTTCGCGAATGTCAATGAAATTACGTCGGTCCAATGCGATTATGATTTAGCCTTTAGGAGGCACCGTAAATAGTTTCTACCGAAATGCATCGTGATAATATATCGTTAATGCACTGCTACCAGATAATGAGGAATTAATATTTGCACGGTTGGTACGAACTTGACTGAACAATTTGCTCGTTTATGGATTCATGAAACTCGAATGGTTTCCTATACAGATATATTAACGTCGTAACAGCAATGCCATCTGTTTACGCTTTGATGTCACCTCGAGTGCGTAATACGTTTTATGCACAATGGACACTGCACTTGCTGAAGTGCAATTGCACATATATATACATCAGGGCATAACGCGTTGGCGTAATTCTCCATTAGACATTCGACCTAAGTCCATTTAATTGGCCGTAAAGCAAATAGAGATTTGACCCCTGCCACCCCAAATCCCCACCCCGCCATATTAATCAAAATACGCGAGAAAAAAAATCGAAAAGCATCTGTATATTGGCATTACTGGATCGGTGCCAGGGACGGAAATCAATAGTAGTGTTACCAGTGAATCGACACTCGAGTAGGACGAGAGGTAATAGGAGACAAGGAGAGAAAACGAAATGGTGTCAACCAGGGAATCGAAGAGAGAAAGAACGAGAAAGAAAATACAAAACGTATGCCACTCCGGTAAAAAAAAAAAAAAATTATGAAACAGATAATCAAAATAAGGAAAATAGAAAAAGTTTCTATGACGAACTGAAAAAAAAAAATGAAATTCCAATGCAATTCAGATTTGTTGTTTCCTTTATTCTTTTTTTTTTTTTTTTTTTCAACGATATACACGTTGGGCAACTGACAATAGGCAATTGGCAATAGGCAGCAGTCAGAGGGCGTAATCTAAGATGATATACGCAACGCAATCCAGGAAGTGAAATAAAGTAATGTTCGTTTCCAGCAATTCTCCGTGTGAAACGATCCGCGTCTCGAGGGCAGACGAGCACAGAAGTACCGGGGGCGAGTTGGCCAGTAGCGTATTTGGCGAAGGTGGCGTAAGGGGGCGCCTAGAGTGGCGCCAGTCACCAAATCAATAGGATTTAGTCTGATTTTCTTACGGTCGACGCTCGGCCTATATAATGAACCGGGACGTCAGCTGACGAAGGGACGAGAAATAAGGGATGCTGGGAGAACCAGTGACGCACCCTTGCTACTCTCTATAAGTACCCAGGTAGCTGCATGTCAATAGGTACCGCCAGGTACCTGCATAGCCGTACATCGAATGACAGTGGCAACGTCGGTAACGTCACTGACACCCCTTATACTTTCTTCCCGTCTCGTATAAGCAGCTTCGAAGGCAGACCCAACCCCCTCGACCTCTGGATATCCTGGTATAGGAGCGCTAAAGCGTCTCCTCCCGCTGGGATAGCGTCCCGACGCCTCAGCGACGATGGCGCCGTCCGTACGCCTCCTAGCAGACGCCTCCATCCCCCTTGGCCGAGCAGCGCCCCCTTTCTATCGTATACGGCCCTGTCCCACATACTTGCTCCTCTCTTCCGTGTCTCTTGGAATCTCCCGACTGTATCTCGGGCTGACTAGACACTGGCTAACATCCCTTGTTGGCTGGCTGGTATACAGTGTTACTACTGAACATCGCTATCATGCGTGTTACGTGTATGTATGTATATACTGGGTTATTATATCAGGTATACGTATACCGGGTGCACACCGAGAGTATTCAATGACTGTGCTTTTGTGCCCGTAAGGATGCTTCTGTTGCGTAATTTGTGTTGATATTGAAACACGAGATTGGTACCTGCCAGGGATTGTTTGGGTTAATTGAACTGGACCCATTAGTATAAAGGATAATTTGGTGCTGTGGGTGAGTTAACGATTACAAGGAATTATTTTCGGCTGAGATTCTAATTTATTTATTTTTAGAAATCCTCGAGAAATTGCTTTCGAAGGGAGATTATAGCAACATAAAATTTGAATTCGTGGATATTTCAAAAATATTACTCCTTTAACCATCCGCGGTATCCCGAGGAACGAGTCATGCGAAATTGCAACCTTTGATTTATTCGAGGAGTCGGGTTAGGTTAGGTTATTCCAATACTTGGAAACTGAGCGTGATGAACGACCGGTTGTACGAATTTTTCCCGTGGAATAAAACTTCCTATGACACTTACTTGATTTTCATTTTTGGTTTTGCTTCACTTTTGGCAGGGTGACGCTTTTCAGAATTTTATGATTCTTTCAAATTTTACACCCTGCATATGTACACTTTTAGTAATCCATAACGCACTTTCGTTTATTCCAATACCCATTACACGTATCGATGTTCGAATACTCGGTAACCTATAGCGACGGATACTCAAGTATTACTCCGCGTCTGATATCGGAATACTAGTTTCCCTGAAAATGCTGAAAAAAAACATTAAACAAGACTCAACGATTTATTTCGAGGCCAAAAATATTTTTAAAAAAAGTTGTAGATATACGTGCGATTAAAAAAATTATTTAAAAAAAAAAAAGTTCAACCCATTCGTTTTCCCCAGATACGTTCGGCCATTTTTTCTCACCGTCTGCTCCGTCCTTCCAGTCTAAATCGTTCGGGGAACGTCAGGCCTGCCAACCCTACGAATTATTCTAGCGCAAACTGACCGTTATACGTATAAAACGTAGGGTTTACCATGTTGGCAGCACGTGATGGATGATAACACGGGTTCCGAACGGAAATAACGTTTAGCATGATTATTAAGATTTGTCTCTTTAAGATGCAGCTATCCGTGTCACTTTTCGTCCCGTAGAAAGTATCCCAGCTTTAAGCCAACAGTCAGACACGTCGCGCAGACGTCCTGATATCCTGATAGAGACCCTTTATCGGCATCAGAAGCAAAGACGCTTTAACGTAAATCTTATATCGTCTTATAACATACCGAACATCCTTTTTCACGAGACCGTTATAGGAGAATACAATACAGGTATATTTACTTCGCCATAGAACAATAAAACATTATAGACACGTAACCGTATAGCTTGTACCATATATTTTTTCATTCTTCCCTTTAATTAGCTTTTTTACCTTGTTAAACGTTACCTCTTAGCCATTTAAAATTTCGCACAAAAAACTTTCGCGAGCATCACGCAAAGTATAGACCAATCAGCGTACGTCGATAAGACCGTAAAATATCCACGTGAGCTCATAGGCATAACCCGTACTTTATGCTTATGGAAATTTTGTCTGCGAGACACAGTTTTGTGGAAATTACAGTTATGGTTATCGGGAGGTCATCTAATCATAGAAAAACCTCCGTTTTAACGAACCAACCAAATCTCGCAATTTTGTTAGCTACGAAAAAAAAAAAAAAAAAAAAAATACAGCAGTGACAAATTAATTAGTTACTCATTTACATAATTTTTTAATCTGTCAAAAAGTCGAGAATGTATTTCAAACTTTTTTTTTATCACAAGGATTTAGTTTTCCATCGAATTACAGCGCACTTTGCCCTCGTCACTGTCTGCTATCAGCTCTATCGTCTCTCGTTCTGTCTACAGGGTGGTTAATTAGATTAGACTATCAAAGAGGAACAGTCTCTGATTCATTGGCCATGGAATCATTAAGTCAACGTACATCCACGCAGACTGTACAAGCAGTAGGTAATTCTGTGTGCGTAACCTTTCTCTTAACGTAACAAGCGTCAGTGACCTGGGTCAACGTGGAGGCTGATTCAAAAATCAGTGCGTCGTTTAGAAAGATAGTTGTGGATGCCCTGTAAAGAGAAAATTGAAAATTTTCCTATTCTATTGCTAAGCCTTCGAAAATTTCGTCTAATTGAAAACGAACATTCGCGTCGATTTCTCAGCCAGGAAATAACCGCGGGAACGAGGGTAACGATGAAACAATAACTTCCTGCGCGGATTGTACAAAGGAGCGTTTCACAGGCGAAATATACATCCGTGGACAAAAATAAAGTTTTTCGTCACGTAATATTATTATTAATTTAAATTCCCTCGCGTCACCATACACGACATTCCCCCTGTCCAACTTCTATTACCCGATCACTCGACGCCATTGATTTTAACGCGTCGCATAACGTCATTGATATGTCGTGTCTGAGTGACGTCATCGTAATGACGTAACTCGGCCTTTAAGTCCAACAAACTCCAAATGGTTTGTATATGTCACGAACTCGTTGCTCAAGATCAACTATAAATTGGAACGAACGAGACGCATGCCTTAAGGTCATTTATGGTGCCGATCCTTAAGGCCGTCACGGTTGCGTCAGTGCTCCCATTGAAATCTATACCCAGTACGCAATAACACTGGTCGAGCCGTATACACGTGGTATAAAATTACTTTTTTTTAATTCTACAAAATTTTTTGCATGGCAATTCGTTTGAGTATTCATCATCATTATGCATTTCAAGGTCAATCTAATTAACATTCTCCAAGCTGCATCGAGTGCATAGATCGGCATCGAGATCGTCTGGTTCAATCGAAAGAAGTCCACCTGATCGAATTATTCAATGAATCGTTAACGAGCCGCGTGTAGACTCGTTTTAATGACCTGCCAGTCATCGCTGCAATTCAGCTGCGCCAGAAGCCCGTTGCGTAATGCATTATCGAGATGATGACGCGCGTCGCTGATTTCATTGAGAAAATCATTCGTGACGATTAACTCGGCCAGCAGTTTATTATCTTTACACTCGGTAGCTATTTGTTGTTTCTTCCATCGATACTGCCGATTATACGGTCGCTGAATCGCTGCGAACGAAGCTTAAGTCATCGTATGCAACTCGGGCGATAATATCCTCGCGAATTGCAGCTGAATATTTTTTTGTCTTTTGGCGTAATAAAACACGTCCGTGACGTCACCTACAGACGACTTTAGAATTGACGCATCGCTTCGGCGATTCTTGCTGGTCGCTCCGTTGCCGTTCCAATGTCTCCTGGTGGTGACGTCAGTCGATTCACATGAGAACAGACCTTATCTTCGGACCAATCAGGAATCCAGGACGAATAAGAATGACGCGATGGAGCTGAAGTTATTCTCACGTTACATCGACAATCCACTATATCGTGCAGCAGTACGTTTTATCGTAGCTTCGCTTATCCGTACATAGAAATTATGTAAAATTTCAAAAGTCAAACTCGAAGCGCGCTTCGTGCAATTTGAATTTTTACGATAGTTGCAAAACACGTTATAAGAATTGCAGGGGGACTGGTATCTCCAGCAGTGTCACACCTCGTGACCTTGGCACGAAAATTTTGAAATACTTTCCATGCAGCGCGAAGACGGAATGCCGATATGGAGATGATTGCACAATTCGCCAATTATTTTGCGAAATCCGCGCTCGGCCCTGTATAATAAATCGGCACATATATCACATATGGATGTATTCGCGACGGGCTTAGCCGGGAAGTTTGTCAGATTCAGCGGAATGGCGGAACGACAGAGCATCGTCAGGCTCGGTGAATCAATTTTATTTTTATTTCAAGGTCACGCCTATGGAGTCTGCACTCGCACACGTGCATCCATACGTCTCTTTGTCATCCACAAGATTTCAAAATTGTATCTACACGTATGTCTGTACTCATTGATTTTTCAAAGAACTCAGTTTGTCATCGATACTCATTTCTATGCTACATGGAAACGGTCCATTAACTTCCGTAGTAAGCGTAATAAAAGTTTAACTCGCGTTGGGCCACTTTGATCAGTCAGAATGAAAATTTATATTGGAACTTCGAAAATTATTGCACTGCACTTTCAAACGATGCACTTGCATTCCCTCTGTACCTTGATGCTGCGTGGGGAATGTTTATGTCATCTTTTCCCTCTCTATTTTCTCGTCAATGAACAGCAAACGGATAGGTTTGAATTTTTTATGCAACGTTGCATACAAGTGCATACACGAAACTGCATTGAATTTTGGATGCACTTTTTCCCGTCTGTAACGTAACTCTGCTCGAAGCTCGCAACGCGCCAAATTTAATAGTCACTCGTGAGACAAAATGACGGATTTACGTTGTGAACGTCACCTTTTTTTTTTTTAATGTCGAAAAAAATGCATTTTTTCACATATTCAAAATGCATTTTTTCACTCGTCGTTCACTCGCTTATCGTAGTGGCAAATGACGATGCTACAGTCTTCGTAACGATCGCAGTGGGATCCCACGTTGTTCTTAAATTTCCAAATTAATTGCTACTCGTGCGTGTTACGTGTATTTATATATACGTATATGTAGTTGCTTGCGTCATACGTGTCATATGCGTTGACACGTTGTATCGGATCAATTTAACATCGCATAACCAAAAATTGTCTCTGTGACGTTTTACTCGCGTGCGTAACATACGTGACTCCGTGCGTGTTTTAATTAGACGAATTCTTAGAAGCCATTAAACATTTTACTCGATTAAACTATTTTCGACGGACAGAGACGTCGACTCCCACGCGGAAGGTACCGACATGGCCGCGCCTAGTCGACACCCACTGGGTTGCACGTGCATTCGCGTTCCGATATGCAGCTACAATAATGCAACCGTTGCATCACTGATATATCTTGATATTCATCTCGGCAGTCGTGCAGAGTTTCCGTAATTGAAAAATATTTCAAATTCTACGAGCGCCACGTTCTCCTTAATGACGCCAGTCAGGCGTATCTTTTAATGCGAATAATATTTATCTTGTTTTATTGCATTTCGGTAAGATGCATTTATTCATTTTATGTATGGCAAATTTGACTGCCCTTCTTTGAAATTAATGTAGGCGGTTTAGGTTGTATAATTTTTTTTCTTTTTATTTCATCCGCTCCATCTCTAATATGCATCTGCATGCACTGTCGGGATGCAGTGTATTCCAGTGGATTTACTTAAATTCCCTTGCACCGGAGTGCACTGTTGTACTGGTATATATGTATATATGATAAGCATGCCATATGCAAGTCGTGTGTGGTCGATTATTCGTGCAAGGTTCCTGATTAAAATTGCTGTGTCAAAGGTCTGCGAGGCTTTCGAATAAAATTGCAGATCTTTGGCAAAGTGCATATAGTCGACATAAAAAAATTGCAATACCGTCCTCTGACAGACGTTAGTCGTTACATATAGAAAAAAATTACACAATTATTTGATGACAATTAAAAAAAAAAAAACATACTTCCTATAATTCTCAAATAGTTCTCAAAAATTGGCGTATTCGTAAAATGAAAAGTGTTTGCGAAATAAAAAAATTAAAAAATTTCGGATATCCATATATATTTTTTTCAAAATGGCTTACGCCGCGATGTAAACCGATCGATAGGACGTCCCCTGTACAAATTCTATCGGTAACGATGATAGGAGGCTGCGGTGGATAATACAATTTTTTCTCCTGTCGAGATAAAACTGAAATTTACACTTTGACAGTTGTTCCCCCTCCCCACCCCACCCCACCCCCTCAACCCCATTAATCTAATGGTGCAAAAAATCCCTATTTAAAATTATTTCACGAGATAAATACTGTATTTTTTTAAAAATTAAATTAGACCCTGCTTATAATTATCCAGAATTTTTTTTTAAATTGATTCAATTGATTTTCATTGATTTAACTTTGGTAAAAAAATATGGACCTATTTTCCTAGACGACGTGTGATTATTTGTACCACCTAACTACAGTCGTACTAAAATATGTATCAGTTGGTCCAATCTTATTCTATACCATCTATGCCTCATACCTCAATTTCTATACTCGATTCAAGCTATTACACGCGCGTATGCTAATTCGAATAACTCGCGATACTCGTATTCGCAAGAATACCAGAGACAGAAATGGCAAAATGGGGCATGTACTTATCTGTATAAAATAGCACACACGTCAATTGTGTATAGTATGTAGTGCAGTATGGCGTGTCGTATATGCTTTTACAATAGATATCCCCTAGGCTCTGTGACCTGCTTTACATGGACTGGTTATATGTGAGTAAATAAAGTACAGAATTACATGTAGAATACATAGCCATGCACTGGACCATAGAGGAAACGTAATCTTCTTTAAAAAATATATTTTCCGACGTAATTTTTAAAGTAATGACAGAGCGCGGGAAATTTGAATTTGAAAAAATTAAACGTTCACGGTACCTTGGCAATCTCTTTGACTTGCATCAAAGCGCCAATGGTACGTGACTGTGTTCGAAATAAAAAATCAAAGGGGTGCAACTCGGAGGCAGCCTTGGGTCAGTCTGTACGGTGAAAAAAAAAAAAAATATTTTTAGACGTTGCCTAATCGCGCTCACGTTGCCCAGGACCGTAAAGCGCTCGCGAAACAGTCCGGAACTTTCAAACAATGTCAAAATTTAGTGTAAACAGACCCATAAAAGAGTCGCCACCTAACCAACAAAAACCTATTCTTGCCCTCGACTAGCCACTAGTTTTTTCCCTTGATGCACTCATTTTTGTTTTCCACATTTTTTTTTCACTCGTTCCTTTTTTTTCGTCTTCAATGAGACGGTCGAAATAATTAACTCGCGAAATTGAACTAACACTCGTCATACTTAACCTAGTAATTATTAATTGACACACAGTCATGTTGGCGGTGACGATTTTCCTATTTAAAAAAATTGTATATACACGATAACCGATTGAAAAAAAAAATAATTTAAATTAAAACGGGGTTTTTCAAATTATCCTACTTTAACTGGTACAAAAATGACTTTGTTTGCGTGCTAGTCGGAGAAATTCGTAAAGTGAGTCATGACTCGACTAAGAGAAGCATGAAACAAGTAACTAAGTGCTCAAGTACCAATACGTACCAGACTGGAAAGCTTCCAAGTATTTTTCCTTCTCGAGTTTCGCACTCGAATCGCAGCCGAGTATCCACGAATTGTTTCTTCGGCCTTTTCCGCCTCTGTGTAGGGAAGGATCGTTACGCTTTTCTTGGTTCTCTTCTTTTTTTTTTTTTTTTTTTTTTTTTCGAGATTTCGATTTGAACGTTTTTACATTGTCTGTCACTATTATTATATTTCTCTCTGCTGAAATGTCATATTCTTTAAGACGACTGTACCTATCGATATCTCTGCTGTACTGTTATCATTATCACTACCAGCCATCGTCTACTACCCACTTCTACTATCCACTTGGTTTCCGGATTCGCAATTTATTGACCTTCGACTCCGGGATCACCCTCTGGGCGTTGTCTGACTAGGCTGCGACATGTTCCACTTAAAACGTCTCTACCTACTTTTTACCATTAACGCCTCTGACAGACGTTAAAGTGCACTTAATGATGAATTGTGAGAATTACGTAATTTCTACTGGATAAATATTATTTTTTACCTTTATTTCGGGTGCACCTGATATTTTGATGCACTTGATGCACTTTGCTGTGCGACTGTTATAAGGAACAATATTTTTGGATACTGAAGTTTATTTATTTTACAAAGTAAATCAGTAAAGCTACGATGCAGTTATGTGAAAAATGCATTCAAACGCGGATTTATCGTTGCAGCTGCACGCGTTTGAAAACTAATGAATTTATTGATCATGCAAATACATAAAATTGTATTTTCCAAAGTTTCAGCTCTTCGCGCGCATTTTTATGTGAAAGCTAAACAGCACGTCGTTATTCGTAATAGGCAAAGCGGCGAGTATCAAAGTAAAAGTATCGATTAATCTCACTTTGTCGATTGAATGCATTTATATAAAGCGCATATCGGTGCATTGACGTAAACCGCGTAATGCAATGTGCATTGATAATTTCGTTAGTGGTACAGCAACAGAGAGTGTGCCTAACCGAACCCGGGATACATCCCATTCGAAATAACTCCCAATAATCGCGAATACCTTTGAACCAAATCGAGGACGCTTGAAACAGCTGAGGAAGGAAATTACGAATCCAGCATAAATAGTGCAAGATGGATTTAGATTAACTAAGGAGTTTAATGGTTAAGTGCGATTTTTCGAATTCACATCTCTTTTTATTTCGAACGAATCTCTATTGGCGTTCCTGGTAAATTTACTGTGGAAAAGAAGTAAAATCGAGAATCTTCAATCGGAAGAAATGTCAACTCCATGCAAATGCTATTACTGTGCTGCATCTCGCTGTGCGCAATTCTCTCCTTTCTTCGATTTAAATCGAATCAAATTCTTATTGTATTGACATTATGAGATTTGTGATGTCAACTTTTGATAAATAATATATTTATTCAGTATCTTGATTTACCGCACGGGCCTAAACTTTTTGAGATAACGTTAGGTAAGTAGGATGAATGCTGAAAAATGTTGTATGAAAACCTTTTTTTTTTTAAATTTCCAAAATTTTCCTTTTTTCTTGTAAATTCGGACAAGTACTTCCAAATCGAGTCGCGCCCCTTGCATGGGATTTTCAGTTCAGTTGGAGTTTATTAGACGGAAGTAACGAGCGCGAGTCAAGAGCAATGACAAGAAGTTGAATATAAAATAGAAGAAATTCATGCGAGAGAAAGTAAGTAAATACGGGGATAGAGGGGAAATGGGATGAAAGATAAAAAAAAAGTGTTTAAATTAATATAAATTACAAAAGAAAGAATTTTTTCATAATATCAAATTTATTAATGAATAATTTTTCTTCCTAATATATGCACCCTCGCGTGTTAATATTTGCGTAGGACACGTGTACAACGGCATATACATATATTTACGTGCATCCAATTACCCGAACAATGTTTCGACGGCGTATGTGAATTTTGGAAATTTTTTCACCGTACAAGCGACAGGTGCAACGAGGTTCGAGTAAATATTTCGAAATTTCAACAGACTCCAACTTCGTAGTGAGTCTCGCGGACGACTTTTGAATTACCCGTGGATAAGTACGATAACGCAGCGAGATCCATTAACCCGCGAAACGCGAAATGTCTCAGCCCCATTGTCCTTTTACTGAAATTCATTAAGAAGTTTCGGCTTAATTTTCGTAACACAAAAGCGAACCCATCGTCACCGTTCTCCATCGTAACAGCCCCGTTCGTATCTACAGTGCATACGCATATACTTTCCTGCACAGTGAAATACACTATACCGCGTACACTGTACCCCAGTATACATATACCAGAGCGACTTAGCTTCTTAGCGACTAAAGCATTCAGATTTTCGTAGCCTAAGCTCGCCTAATCCTTACCGAAGGGTACGTTTTGCATTTAGACGAAGCCACATGGCTCGCGACGTCATTTTGTCTTTTGCCAAATTTAACCCGTAGCCAAAATTTATTATATCTTTTTGAATTCCTTAAAGTACCTCAGACAATTCCCATGAAATCGCACGAGCTTACAGTCTTGGGCAGATTTATTGCAATTTTTCATCTTCACCTCCCAAAAACATTATCTTCGTCCCATTTCAATTTTAAGGAAATTAATAATCACACGAAATTCAAAGTAACATTCTCGCGTGACCAATATACGGAAATCGCGTCTCATACAATATATATACTCCGATACTCTATTTGGGTTCTTCTCACGCAATTCCAGATTTCACCAAAAACACATCCCTCATCTCAATTCTCCCTATCTCGTTGCTCGGAAACTTCATCTCTAATAATTAAAGTAGTTCGATCGATCTATGCAGCAAATACGATGACAAGTTCGCGCGACACTTTGAAACTTTTGTCCGATTCAAATTCGTTCCACTTTACGTAATAGCGCCTGCATTTACGTTTCAGTCAAGGTTAGGTCTCACCATCGACGTATCATCTTCATTTTCGCATCCTCATTAATTAAGCCCAAGCCTCGTCCGTGCTAATTAAAGTAGTCGGAACGACGTCACGTGACAACCGTGACGACACAGTCACGCTGCAGGAATTCTCAAACTTCTATCTGATTCCAATTAGTTTCGGCTCGCCTAGTATAGAAGGTTATTTATGTTTTCGAGAAGGTTAGGTTAGGTTCCACCTTCGACTTCTCATTTACCTTCACCCTCGCAGCCTCCCCTGCGGTCCTGTAGATTCTACTTGAACTATCTAACTGCAACTCAGCCTAACCTAACCTAGTAACTACTATCTGCTATACGCGTAACCTTCGTCCTACAACTTGCAACCTACCGGGAGACTCCCAGTCATCTCTTTTCATCCACCCACGGGCACTTTCCTATCTTCCAGCGACCTTCGACCTTCCCTTGATTTCTCGCCTCTTAACGAGCCGAGCCAAACGGCTGCCCGGTCCTCCTGGATCATCTTGGTTGAACGTCAACGACAAGATGTTCATGAATCGGTCGTCTTCTTACTTCTTCTCGTGACGTCATGAAAAACGGAGGATCAGGGAAACCGAAGCGGAAAATCTTACGACTGAGTTTTTGAAGTTGCATATTGAGAAATTTATTCTTTTTTTTTTTTTTATGTGACGTTCATCGTCACTCTCGTGCACGTGCACTCACGTGTGTGACATATGTGGATTGTTGCCTGGGGGAAAATGAATTTCACGTACTATTGTATGTACGTTGCGCTGTTTCCACGACACTGGTTCGATTCCGGGTGATTTCCAAAAATTTTTTTTTCCTCGTTTTCACTTAGTTCCCCCCGTTGTTTCGAATTTTTTAAAAATTGTTTCCTGGTTCCTGCGTGTGATTGAAAAGTTTTCCAAATTTTCAATTACATCGTACATCAAGGGTTAAAAGAAAAAACATCGACTCCACCCCGTTCAGCGTATAGCACGATAGTGTGAAATAAGAGCAGCGTAGAAATTTTGTTGAAAATTGAGTGAAAACGTCGGCGGACGTAAAATAAATCATCCCCCTCTCCCTGCCCGAATGAATATAAATATGTACCCATAAATAACTCAAATTTTAATATAAGAAATAGCACCCGTGCAATGTTTTTCGAAAAGCATAAGCGTACGCGAGGTAAATTCGTTCCGCGATTCACATTGGCTTTTTACTTTACCTTTTTTGAGAAAAAAAAAAATCCAAATCCATTACCCAGACCCAGTTCCAACGTCGAAAAAATTCCCGTTACTTCGCAATAGCAATACATCGATTTAACCAGCTGTCAATTACGCAGCTGTCATCTCGTAAATCGCAGTTATATATATATATATTTTTTTTTTTCGAAAATCATGTGAAACTAATCGCCGTAACTTCGTTCGTAGCACACGTGTACAAATAAGTCTCGCGCATGCGCACCAACAAGTTCCACCATAAATTCCCATCTGGTATCATACTTCGTCTCAAGGTTTACGTGAACCAGAAGCCAAACAACAACCATAATAATTGTCTGCTTATGGTTGCATATGTGTAATGCATATGCATCTCGGGATGAATTCGTTGCACTAACTTTAGTTGAACGCCATGACGGAGTCGAGTCCGGGAGCTGCCAAAATTTGACACCAGATGGCTCACTGCTTGACGTATGCAGCTGTACGGCTGCCACACTGGCTGACTGGGTGCTCGGGAATTTTACGTGTTACTTGAAAAGTACGTTATAGCTCTACCGTATGAGATATCGGATACATAACACGTATGACGTACATACGTAATATTTATGCAGTGATATATATACAGCGAGATCGAGTCTATCCGTACTACATCGACCTTGAGTGTTTATAGAGTAATCGCAAAGTGCAGATTTTATTTGTCTTCTTGTTTCCGAACGTGCGTACATAATAATTATGTTGATACAGATTCTATTTGTAACGTCTGACTTGTTTATTGTTCTTTAAGCGAACTGTACTCTGGTGGTCGATTCGGGAACTACCGATGCATTCATCGCATTTGTCTTGTGCTATGTTTGCCGTACGTGTCGGACTTGATATTTGAGCCTCTTTAGATATTTTTTTTACACTGCGTACAGATTGCCAGTGCACTCTTTGGTCGAGGTACACCCTGTATAGTGTAACAGAAAGCAGGCCGCTTGAGATTCGAGTTCATAGTTACGAATAAACGTTGAGAGCAGAAAGCAGAGACAGGGGGGGAGACAGGATTGAAAAATGAATCACCGGGTATACCGGTGTAATAAATAAAACGCTGCCATACTCATAATTCTCTTATCCGCTTTTATTTTCGTAAAGGTAGTAAGAAAAGAGCCAAGAGAGCATTGTAGATCGAGCGTCAAAATGTTTTCAGTTTAAAATACACCGATTAGAACGTCTGCAGGAGATTCAGAAATACTGTGCTATTATACGTACGCGGAAATCGTATGGTAATCGAGCATAACCCCTCACTTGCACACAGTTGTCAATTTCCGGTGTTGGACAATGGAACAGGTAATTTCTGGATTCTCTAATAACTTCCGGCTCTATCAACGATATTTACCTATTCCCATAGATCCGTCTCCGTTCTCATCTCCGTCTCCTCCCCTTACGACCCCCTCCACCTCTCAACTCAATATCTTTTCCCATTTCAAGTAGCATCGATCGAGCACGCGCAAACGGCAGAGTCTAAAAAATATAGCCCGGTTTAATTTCGTACAGCCGGCACGACCGAACACGACGTTAACAGAGCAGTGGTCCAGAGTGAGAGGGAAGGATCGGACGGACGAGACTTCGAGGACGTGCGAACGCGAAATAGATAAAACGATGAGTAATAATGCTAAACAATGGTTAACTGTTAAGTTTAACATAACATATACAGGCGCAGATATACAGAAGCGCGAAGCACCGGCAGACAGCCTCGGTGTAAACCGTCCAAAAATAACATGCAGATACGTCCCGCTGAAGCTGCGCGGCGTTCAGGATTGGCTGGTATTGCTGGTACAGCTGGCGTAGCGACGGTGCTGCCACCGAGAGTCGCGGCTGTCTCGAGCAACTCAGCCGAAGAATCGAATGCATCAGCGTTAAACCGGCCGCGCTTGTCCATACTGCGTCTTCGTAGCCGCAGGAAGCCGTTACCCGGGGTCCTCGTAAGATTTATCGGCGTTTACGTTCACTCTTTTGCTTGGCTCAATTTTACTTGGAATACCCAAAAGTGGGCGGGTACCCTGTACACAGAATCTCGGGCTCGGGCTAGATCGGAAAGGCTCGTTCGCGCTCGTGTTTATTTCCGAGAGGTGTTATACCGGGCAGACGTATTGTATCGCATAACGCATCGGCGCTTACGTTAATTGCGTAACGAGTACATGTGCGGTAACGTGGCGAACGGCTTATCGTGAACTGGCTATTGGTTTTCCGCGGATACTTGTTTTTTTTTTTTTTTTGTTGTTCCGCCCAATAACGATTTCACGTGAGAATTTTTCTGCATTGTTTCACACAAATTTTTCCATTCGAATTATGTAATGTTGACGTCAGTCGATACACGTCCGTTACCTTCGTGCGAACGTAGTACAAATATTTCAGTGATGGGAACGCACGATCCGAATCAGCCGAACGTAAAATTCCAGAAAATAGACATTTTTCGAATTACTTAATCCAATATTAATTCCACATTCTTGTATGTGCCGGTAGTTAACTTTCTCAAATATCCGTCCGACCATCCTTTCTCCTAGGCGCGGGAATAATCTCGTAAAATCCTCGCGGATAGAGAGAGAGTAAAAAAATAAAAGGAAGGGATATAGAAAGGGCGAGAGAGAGAGAGAGAGAGAGAGAGAAAGCATAAAGCCTAATCGCCCAGAGTAATTCCTGAAAGTGGGCGCCAGGCGTCCTTGGCCGTCTCGACGATCGCCTCGATCCTGTTCTCCTTTACGATCGACCAAGTCGGACGTCATCGGGGTCTTCAAATAATGCCGACCAATGAATGAATTATCACGAGACGAGATACCGAGATACAAAAAAGAGCCCTATACCGTATACACACACGTGCCACTACAGTATAGCTATAGGATGCTAGCGAGTCGATAGATAAAGATTAAAGATAGTCGATCGCGATAGGACAGACGCTTTTGACAATATGCAATAAAGAATACCTCCCCCCCTCCTCCCCCCACCCCACTACCCTTATCCGTCTAACTTAACCTATTGTTTCTGAACACCAAGCCACACGCGATCCCACCGCACATGAGACTCGTTCGTAAGTTCTCGGGGACTTTATTATTATATACTTGAACTTTAACTATGTATATATATATATATATCTATCTTACTTACCTTCTTTTTAATATACTATAGTATATGCCAGTAATGGCACCCTTCCTATACCTATATATATATCTAAGCCACATAGTACTAGGCTAGGTATAGAGGGCCTGGAGGGTAAACCATGTGTCCATATATATATATATATATATATATAGTATTTACTATCGACGATGCATCGCACTAGAAACGAAATGGGGTCGAAGCTTCCCTTGTTGTAGCACGAGAAATAACTAAATAAAGCTTGCGCTACCTTCGCTCGTCTGACTTGCCCATCTTGCATATCTACTGGTCCCGTACTCATATGTGCCATTCGGATGTCTCTGCACATGGGACACGTGCAGCTAGGTGATTTTTAACAGACGGATAGTTTCTGGATTTTGAACTGGATAAATGAAAATGGGAACGACGTTTTCGTGCGATAGATATTTCGATAAGTTTTTTCTGTTTTTTTTTTTTTTACGCTAGATGTCACCCACTGTACTCGTTTAGGCCTTTTTCAATGCGGAGGATTCTGCCCACGTGGGCAGTGCAGGTTAGGTTAGCCATAGTATGGGGGCCTGGCCTCAGTGGAATTAGTTGTGCTGCTAGGCGCTCGTGTTATCTTAGTTTTTTTAGGATACGATAACGGCAGCGACTGTGAATTTTTGTAGTTCAACGAATTTTTCTAGGATCATTTTGATACTTTGCCTAACCTCTTTGTAAAGTATAAAAGTAAAATATTAATACAATATGAAAGTTTTTTATTAGATTCGTCTGGATACAGGAAACGCAATATTTTGAAAAATATTGAGCGAAACGGACGTGCAGTTGCAATATAAATAATACTTGTATATATATATATATATATATATATATAGAGAGAGAGAGAGAGAGAGAGAGGAGCGATACTGAATTTCACATACGTAATAGGAAGTCCAATCAAATGGAAGTTAGAAGAAGCTCGGTAAATAAATTCAACGTTATGGACATTTATTTTTCTGTCCGTACGTACTAGATCGGTCAATGCTCTCTTATCGTATAAAAATATACAAGTTCAACGTCTTCTCAAGGATCAGTCCGAGGGAAAAATCTCACGTTTTATTTATATATATCTCATTTCATTCTTTCCCATATAATGTCCACTCGTGTGCACGTGCAGTACCTTACACAGACTACGGTAAATATTCAGCCCACGTCGTATTTGCATCCCGAGGACAAAATCACTGCGAGTCGATAAAAAAATTTCTAAAAATTTATCCACCTCGTGAAAAAATATTAATAATTTACTGAAAATTGAAAATTCAAATCTATTTTTCGGTACATGAAACCGCACAGAATTCCCAGACGTTACGGCGGATTCTCGACCAGGAGCGTACCAAGTGCTCGCGTCACCTGGTTCTGCTGTCCAATCAAGCAGGACCACATTCTCTAGGCGCTATTTTTACAGCAGACACGTGGGACGAAATAGTGGAACGCGAACCAGCGTAGACGCCCATGAAAAATGTGTATCGGCTATATTGCGGCTGAAATCCCGACGGGATAAGACTGGGAGACGAAGGAAAGGCGAGAATCCAAAAAAATTTTTTAAAAAAAAAAGGGTCAACGAGCCTAAAAATTGGAAATAATTTTTGTGACAGCCGCCTAATATCGTTACACTCAATTTACGTAAGAATAAAATCCTTGGGGACTCGCCGCTCTTAATTACAATGGTAACGGCCACGAGTTGTCACACGTGATTACTCAAGGCCGACTAATCACGGATTTATTTTACTTTTTAGGTAATATTTCATAACGTGTTACACGCATGATTTTTCCGTCTTCTTATTTACGACTGGAGCTCTTCAAATTTACAAGCGTTTTTCCCGCTTCGTGTACGTCACTGCGTATCTTGGTGACCTTGCGAAACTATCATAATTGCCATTTACGTGTAGACGCGTGCGCAGATATTCATGCGTGCGTAAATATATATGTCACTCATACGTAATACAAATGAACGTGAGAATTTGTTCACAGAAATTATTACGAAAAATGTGGTTTACATACGTTAATTTGAGAGTATCCAATTATTGTATTATTTTGGCAACGTTAAGGATGCACAGAAATATATTTATAATATAGTAAATTAAATATTTAATAAATATATTTTAAGTTGCTCCTCCTAACGGGTCTTGATTTTGCTTCGTTTCCTTTTCCATTCTGCTGGCAGTGTACATACAGGCATTATACATGCGTTATGTCTTCTTATACATATGCTGTGTACAGGCAGCTACGGATCATGTGTTACGTACGCTAATTAACTTGAATGTAATTACTGGTAACTTCTAATGGAACTTTTGGATTATCCAAAAACGCGCTAGCAACGTTTCCTCGCGGCTGCACAGCCTCCATTGGCAGCCAGAAGCTCGGAAGCGTGTTCATCTAATTTTAATCGCAAACTAGTTGCGATATTGTGCCCGACTCCGACGCCTGACTTCGCGCGACCAACGACGCCGGCGTCGGTTGGCCGACCGAGCGCCAAACTTAATTCACGCTTTGCTGGGAATTAAACGACGCCTCGTTAACGTTGACAGGAGCGAGGGAAAGGAAGTGACAGACACATTGAGAAAAAAATGTCCGGATAATTGTAGTTTGAAAATTTTGAAAATACTTGTCGATGCGTATTTTTTTTTCAAAATGCATCCAACAGGTGTATATCTGCTAATGAGATTAATTACTTATTTAATCAAACAAGCGGTGTCCGTGTAAATCGATATTCCGGTCATTGAATGTTTAATAATGATTTTTGCGTTAGTAATTTTTTTTATTTATTTTTCTTTTGAAATTATTCGTTAACGGATCAATTACTGTTTCGTGGAGGTAATTAACGAAGCACGATAATTTGCATATGAATTATTTGCTATTCATAAGCAGAGGCAATATTCGTAAGAACTAAATTAGAACAAGTATCTGTTGTTCGGTAAATGTAACACAGATGGCGCCACCTGTGTCTGCTATATAACAGAGACTAAACAAGGAATTGCACAGGAATTGCGTGAAATTCCTTTGAGAATTGTCAGGGCCAAGGTACTTTCGCGGGGAAAAAAAAAGAAAGGGAGAGAAAAAGTTGTACGAAAATTTTGAAAGCCTGAACGCAGGCGTCCATTGGAAAAATCTACATACGCAAAATGGCGTCCGAAAGCAACGAGCCGGTAAAGGTCGTTTATCCCGGCAAGGGCGCGAGACGCGGCGATGCAGCTATTTTTGAATTGTCAATTTGTCCGTGCAGCTACGTTCGAAAATAACTGCCGAGGGAACGAAATAACGCAGGGAATCACAGTACAGTGCTGAGGAAAGAGATCGATGGAGTATCTATGCGTATTGCAAATTGAAAAGAAAAAAGTCGAACACGTATAAAGAACATCAAAATTCAACTGCACAATGTATTCGTTGAATTTTTGCATTTCTCATTGTATACCTATAGTCATACCTATACTGCAGTCACTGTTTTTTTTTTTTTTTTTTTTTTTTTTAATAATTTTGGAAAACCGAATTCCTTCCTGCATGTCTCAGAGAATATATTATCATGCTTAAAGGAGATGCCGTAGGCTGAATGTCCAAGATGGTCGGAGTTGCTCCGCTTAGGCGGTGGCTGGCAATATATAAATAACTCTTTTGGCTGCTCATCGGCTCGCGATCTAGTCACTCCGTAGACACTACAGTCACGTGTGATGTGTGCGCGCGTGACTGTATATATATTTTTAATAAAAAAAAGGCCCAACATCCAAGAAAATAATAAATTCGATTTTGACTTTGAAAATTAAAAATATCTTGCATGAATCTTGCGTAGCCTCTTGTACGGTATCTCGCAGCTGGGACTTGTGTGCTTGATAGTACAACTATTAATAAATCACTGTATCTACTGTTATACTACAGCATAGCACGGTATAGTACAGTGTGCTATAGTGTATTTTGTAAATCTCAATTCTCACGGACGCGTGATAGGTTCGGGCTATCATTCTAACGACGCTGATGACGCCGCATGGCGAACATTGAGAAATGGCTGGGTTCTGCGAATGATGAATTTGTAAATAGACGCCATTATTGTTCCAACAAATGTTCCTAATGTCTAAATCATTAATTCAGTAGAAATTTACGGCGTCTATATTATCTCCGTGACGTATATAGTGAACGACATCACAATACGCTGATAATGGTGAGACTGATAGTTTTATTGGAAAATCAAACTGATTGATAAATATATTTTGTAAGTGTGAAATTTAATTTAAAAATTTTTGCCTGAACTGACAGTCGATTGGTTTGCTTGGTATAGTTGTATTAAAGTATATCAATTTTATATATTGTAGGTCCTTGTCGACTTCAATATTGTATTGTAAACATTGATCACTATAGAGAATTTGAAATCTTACCCAATCTAAAATTTGGAAATTTTGATATTACCCAACCATGACCTTTTTTTTTTTTTTCATTATTATCAATAAATATTGTATAATATAATTATATAATTGCACGTTTCGGTTGATCTGAATTTATTCGTTAATTATTTAATTATTGCCACAACGCACACGGGTTTTCATTGTTATAAATAATGGCGGGTTTTCATTGTCGCCTGAATTTCATTCAAGGTAATTCAATTGCGCAAATGAATTTTTTACCTTGGCGAATTCTTATTTACATCAGGATAAGAGTGATGCTCGTAACACCTAGCATTATAATAGGCAGATTGGGTAACGTTGTAAACAGACATACTTATCAGTTATCAGCATCAAGAACTATATTGGAATGCGTCATAGGGATTAGATATTTGACGCACGGAACTTGGGCAATTTCAAGACCTTCGAGTGAATGATTAATTTAGGTATTTTTTTTTTTTGAAAATTTTACAAGTAAATATTACATTCCTTTCAAAGACCACACAAGCGGAAACACGTATAACCCAAATTTTTTTGAAAAATCCTAATCGACTGTTGCGGATAATTAATGAATAAAAAATATAACTTTTTATCCAAACACATGAAAGTATCCAATATTACGTAATTTTTCAGAATTTCGATATACGCCTTCTAATTAGCTTCTAATCAGTTATAATTCTAATGTACCGTAAGAGGTTTAAGGGTCAAAGGTTCTACCGTACAGAAAAATGATGAAAAGCCAATAAAATTGATTCTCCGCGACTCGTTACACGAGAATCACGACTGAACCATTTCCAATATAATTATCGTCAGTTGGGCAGGTATTTCCAAGAGACGCGCTGGTATATACGCAGGTTGATTCTATAGGCCGTTTCATCGCTGACAGCCCAACCCTTCCACGTTATCCAGGCGCACTGCATTACACGCTATCTAAGTCCACCCCAATTCACCGGAACAATGGATACACACACGACCCACATGAGGCGGATGTGGTCCATGTCCTGGAAAAGCACAAATTCCCATAGGATGCAGTAACCAAGTCAGGAGTGCCAACGAAAAGTCATATGCAGTTACATTTTCACCGAAATACCTGCAGCTGCATTGTCATGCAGAAATTGAGTGCAGGTTGGGGAAGGAAAAATGCATACAAAAATTATAATTGCATCCCCGGGGTGTGCATGCGATCGAAAATTAATTAAATCTTAAAAAAATATTACTGGTTTTGATTTGAAATTTTTTAGAAAATTTATCACCGAGTGGAATTAAAAAAAATTTTTGATCCAATTTCCCTCTTGCTCCTCATTTTTTAAACTATGTTCAGCACTGTCGTCCACATAGTTGGTACTAAAGACCAGATGTCTGCGTATCTGGTGGCTGCATCGTTTATCGAATTCCGGGGATGGAATGTCAAATATTTCTGTGTCGTCCCCTATGGACCTCACAATCGACGCCCCTTCCGGGCGCGTATCCTTCATTCGCTCTTTTTTAAGCGTTCCACGTCACGTGGTTATCCCGTGCGAAACTTATATATAGAAACGGCCTGTAGGTGCGCGTATCTTGCGCGGAACCGCGCGAACCGGCCAGACGAATAAAATTTCGTAGCGTCCACCAAGGAGGAAAGCGTGGAAGATTCCGCTTCTTTGTGACGCACCTCGAATCGACTGTACCTCCACCATTTCGTGCATATGGTCTGAACATCGTTCAGAGGAAAGAGTGCGTTCGCGATAACTCCAAAAACCTAATAAGCTTAACGGCAATAATAGAAATAAAAAGAAGAGTGGAAATAAATTTTCAAAATTTATTACTTTAAAAACACCCAGTACGTATAACCTTGCGTTAACGTAATCGAGATAATCGTATCCGAGCAAGCAGTGAAAAGCAAAATGATAAGAACGAATGTAACTAGTAAAAATCCAAAAAAAAATGAATCTCGGGTAAAATTATATTTTAATCCCAGTCACTATGGTTGGCATTAAATGGTCATTAGATATGTATTAAAAGGGATGCAGGGGAGCATTAGATCTATTTCAGTACAGTCCCAATAAAGCTACGGAATACCGGTTTAATTTTCTCGGATTATCCCAACTGTAAATCCGACCCCAGTATGCGCTCGAGATAAATCTTTGAATCGTCTGTACATTCACATCTCTCGCGTTTCCCTATAATAATCTTTTGCGAGGAAACATGGAAAACATAATAGTCATAATGTAACCTACAATTACATTGAATGCATATTTAAATGCCACGTTAGGTGTGACTGTACTCGTATTCACATGTGAGCGTCTATCCTCTCTCTCTCTCTCTCTCTCTCTCTCTCTCTCTCTCTCTCTCTCTCTCTCTCTCTCTCTCTCTCTCTCTCTCTCTCTATTTCGCTCTATCTTTCTGTCGCCCCATTGTAATACCAAGGGTGGACACGGCGCGTTCATGCGATTACGGCTGTTTAAAGCGAGGACGATTTATTTTGGTACGACCGGTATACCTAAGCATTTAATTTGGGCTTCGCCTAGACAGGCCGCTGGCAGCGTGGCAGCCTTGCTTCTTGGCAAGTCCCTCGTGTGCTGCGACCAGGCAGACTCGTTACGTCACGTCACAGACTACTGGGATCCTCAACATGAGGATCGAGGGAAAACGCGAGAATGAGGAATGATTAATGATCATTGATCCCGTAGGAATTCGCCTTGATGTAAAAATATATAGATCTTTAAAGAAATTCCAAGGAAGATTATCCGGACGTTTTATACATTTTTTCTACGTCGTATGTACCTACGTCGGTACAATTTGGAATTGTTTTTTCCGAGTCTGAAGAAAATTAAAAAAATCAATAAACCATCGGTTCACCGATCAATAATAATCGATAAATTACAACTGGGAATTATCGACGAATCTCGAGTGCGTTGGCCAATTACTCTCGAAATCACAATGAGCCACGTGACAGCTGTCAAATTTGATTTCCGTGTTCGCAGCTGATATTACCTTAAATATATGGAAATTCGATTTATGTACATTTTCCACTGAACCCATTTCGTAATTTTGAAAAAGTTTTTTCGTACGTTCGTTATTCTTGCATATTGTACATACTGGACGTGTGTGTATGGATACGTATCATGCGTGTATTTTGAAGAGTCCTGCGCACAAGGCGACCACTTGAAATTATTTATGGCGATTCGACACGTGCGCTGCATTTAACATTGCGAGTCCGTAAGATCGTCCATTGGTGTAAAGGACGTTCGAGAATATCAATTTTGATTTAGTATTGCATCAAAATAAAGGTGGACAAAAAATATAAAATGTGGGAAATACAAGTTTTTATTTACACCATTGTATATTTCTCTTTTACATGCTGCTTTATTACGTATACAATATCGCGTTGCTGGGCGAAAGTACTGAGCTGTCATTTTTTTTACTTTTTTTTTTTCAATCTAACGAGCATCTGCGTCAGTCACGAAGGAGGAAACACAAGTATTCGTTACAAAGGAAATACGACGACAACAAGATAATACGATAAGAGATTAAAATTCCCCTCTTACTTACAATTAGTTCCTAATTTTCGTTTCGGTGTTAGTTTTTTTTTTTTTTTGATTTTTTGACCAAATGTGATTTTTTTTTTCTTAATTTCATCAGCTACTCTTTTTCGAATTTTTCTTACACATGACGAGTCACGTGTTCATTTCTTATCGAATCCTGCCGATAAGGTGTATCGCTAATCGAAGTAATTGGACGATCAGAGAAAAAAAAAATTGGGAAAAAAACGAAATGGATTCAGACGGACGGAAAATATTTAGTATTTGAAATGTCAAAGGTTACGGTTTTGATTTTACTCCTTTTCTCTTTTTAGTCTCATTAGTACGGGCAGACGTTAATGAGCACTCGTTTTTATTATATTCACTATATCGATACTCGCTAATGACGTCGACATCCGATCGTCCATCTGTTTCCGTAGTTGATATTATTTTTAATATTTTTGTTTTAAATTAGCAACAGCCACGCGACACTTTAGTAAAAAAGATTAGAACTTAATTTCGAAAAAGATTACACTTTTATTTATAAATTGGCTTAGACCGTGTACCTCTTATTTGTTAGGAAATAAAGTCACGTGGAGCGTAATACGTAATAACGTATAATACACACATGAGTATGATTATACATCAGCGGCTTCGTATGAATACTGTATGACGTGATTTGTCTTTTATTTGTTTCAGAAAAAGAAGAAAAAAAGGAAAAGAAACAATCCGACCACCTCACAGTGAGTAAACCAGTAATTACATATTTCTATTTTTGCAATTTCTAGAGTAACATACTCACATGCTCGAGGATTCATTCGCTCAGGTGCTCCTACTTTATATTCTTGTTTTTCATTTTTTCTTTTTTCAACTTTTCTTCTTTCCCTATGTCCTCCCATTCGCGGAAACGATAGTAGCCTGTACAGTCAGAGGCAAAATATCAGCAAGGGACTCACGTGCATTAGTTGCATTAGTCGCACCGTTGCACATGAGCTCGTACGGGAATCAACGATAAAATGAAGTACGTTCGAAGAATCTTTGGAAAAAAAACTTTTTTTCTTTTATCAGTCATATCGCAAAAATGATAACGATAACAGGTCGGTTTGTCCAAATTCACAGAGTACGAATTTTTAATTTTAGAAATCGATGCTCGTGAATTATATTTATACGATATAGCCACGTTTAGACGGAATCGAACGTGCGTCGTTCGCATTCGTGTCATAACAATAGATGGTAATCGATAACCGTGGGAATAAATATTTAGTAGAACGAGGTAATAACAAGCAATGATAAAGAATCATTGATATACACAATATTCGATACGCTTTTGGTATCACCGATTGGCACGATTAATTAGTATGAACAGATAACGAAAATAATTTTTGATTCTGCGTATCGTAAACGAGACTTTTTGTTTCAATTAAAATTTTTTTGGGCTTTCACGTAAATATATAATTTTTTTAATATTTCTATAATGGCACGCGCGGCCAGCGCCTCGGGCACAGTAGCCTACAGTTTATTTTGCGCAATTCGAGCTGGCCTTTTTTTTGTTGGTATTTGCAAATTCCGCCAAAAAGTTTAAATTGAACAAATTGAATGCGAATACCGTGGCAATACTGTATTATACGGTAAAACATGAACGTTTCGTTTTAATAGTAACGCGCTGGAAAATTGGCGAATTTTTTATTAAAAAAAAAAATCTTTTTTAACGACTACTCATAACTTTTTTTAAATACAAATAAAGTTAATTAACATCGTGAACATGGATTAATTAAACGGAACTCATATGTGCACGTTCCAAGATAAGTCTTTAATCACGAGCACACGAGTGGACTCTACCGAAATTAAAATTTCAATGAAAATGTAATAAGCGAAATTTGTATGTTATCGAAACTAAGAGAAAAAATATTATAAATATAAATTGGCCACTTTTGGAATTTCGTCGCACTGTAAATATCAAATTCTTAAATGCTCGATCGATAATCCTCCGCGCGCGTAACGTATCGGAAAATATATATGTCAGGCAGACAAGATACAATTGAGTAACTTAGCGGGCCAGCGTACTGCGAGTCTCGGATATACAAGATGATTATCTTTCGGAAAATTTCCGAAATAATTCTACGAAACAATTTCTATATAAAGATCGATTTACGAAAATATACAAAATGGTCGACACGAGTGTCCGAGATATCCTGTGGGAAATCGTTAGTGGTCGATTAAATCATATCTGTTCTGGAGGTCAGGAAGGGGGCAAGGATAAATGGGGGAGGTCAAGGGTCGACAAGATTTACTGCGCAGAATCGTTATCGGTCCTTTCTTGACATAAGTAGAGGTGGAAGGGTGCGGATCCGGCAACTTGGGCTACTTATTCGAAAATCCGTCACCTTTTTATGCCTCCACGCGCGTATCCGTATGTGTATATATATATGCACCACATATGACACATATGAGTAATACATGCATCCCTGAGTCTAAACCCACCCTTAAGCTAATCCACACTCTGGTAATCCGTCCGACGTTTCACGAGATGTTGCTTTTACTATAGGGTAGTAACAACCCTTGAATTTTTATTTCCAAATTTTTATTTATCACGACTCGTATCGTAGACTGATTAAATACAATATATAGGATTTAGCGTTATACATATACATATATAAATCGTAACGCACACACGCGCGTGCTTAGGTCCACTTGACTGATATCAGACACGTCTGACCCAACTCTGGCATTACTCACTCGCCCTCTTTTTTCCTTGGATTTATGAATTCTCCCCATACATCCCCATTGCACCGGCCCCGGTCCTCTGCATTCTAAAAAATATATGTTCACGTGTCCAATGTTTTTATTCTATAATTTTTTTTTATTCTCTTCCTTTTTATCGCAGTATATTCGTCCCTTTATGTTCACCAAAGATCCATTACGAATGCACGTGCACGTTACGAATACGCAGTTTTTTTGAATTTCTGAAGAAAGTATCGCTTCCGCACCTTTCCAATTAGTCCCATTCGAAAGGGTTTTTTTCTCCAGTAAATCTCCATGGTGTTTCATCGTATGCACACTCACAGTTTTTCTTTAAATTCAAAATAAGTA
>JARQTH010000585.1:392455-430858 GCA_030142595.1 Trachelus iudaicus
CAGTTTTTTTGAATTTCTGAAGAAAGTATCGCTTCCACACCTTTCCAATTAGTCCCATTCGAAAGAGTTTTTTTTTCTCCGTACTGCGTATCGGCACGGGTATCACCTTTACAGTATAGATACTATTTTTTTCCCTCCTTTTCTATTCCACGTAGCTTTCGCATAAATCGTAAAGTACATAAGACCGTAGCGCTACCAGAGAATCTCTCGTTACGTAGAGTCGAATGAGTTTTTTGATTACGACGTAAAAAAATTCTCGATTGCATATTTCGAAAAAAAAATGCAATATTTCCTTCCGCCCCTTGATCCTTCTTCGACTTTTCCTCCCTTTTATTTTATTACTTCCACCCTTTCTCACTCACTTTACGCCTCAGCATATTTTCTCATCTTCCACGTCCTTCTCTCCTTTCCCAATCAGCCTCCTTTCTTTTTACTCTTTTTCTTTACTTTCCCTTCTCTCCCTGTTTGTCTCTCGCGCGTCCCTCAACCTGTAAACTTTGCTTCGTCCACTCTGGGCTCGTGTTCACCCCCCACCCACCCCCACTCCCCGACCACAATCCACCCCCTCACCTCCGGACTCGTTGCATCGCTCGATGCACTTTTCAACCTACCGCACACTTTTTTATCGCGTTATCATGCTGGCCTATGGACACGTGCTTAAAGTACGTGGATTCATTTTTTACACGCCGACAGCCACTGGCAAAGTCAGTTGTGCCAATCGCTTGTTTTCCAAGAGACGTTACGCGCGTTGATTGCGCCGGCTAATCGATGCAATTATTACGTCGATCGACGCGCGGATGATTAATTTCCTTTTATAACGTGACCGATGTAATTAGAGAAAAAAAAATATTTGTTTTTGACGAAACTTTTGGTGAAAAAATTAATTGAAAATATTGAATGCCGTTTTTATGCCGTTCAAAAGTCTCAAGGAAAATAATAATAAAATTTTGGGATCGTCGTCCGACATCGTGCGATTTCCATTTACTTTCGTTTGGACATAGAAACGCGCTCCGGCGTACGTATTTATGCGTGTGCTTACCCGCGCACACGCCTGTGTCTTTTGAAACGTGATTTATGAATTTCGTAACACGTGTCTATCCGGATATGGGAATTGCTTGAGGCGAAGTTAGGTTAGGTTCGGAGACTCGCAAAGAAAGGTGAAAAGGGAGAAGGGCAAGGGGCGAGAAGAGTAAAGAAATTTCTACGCGAAGACATAAGGAAGACATCGATACGACGTCGATCGACACTCGAGGATCCGACGCGAATTGGAGCCCCGTACACGCGGAGTGACGCCGTGGCGTCGGACTCGACCTCGACGTCGGCGTCGTCGAGGTTAGACCGCGCCCGGAGGTCGAGGTAAAGAAAAATTATCGAAAAGGTTCATGGAAATTATATAAAAAAAAAAAGATAATAAAATTTCTACAAGACTTATGATCACTAATATAATATTTTGCAAAATTTCCGATAATTTCGAAATTCATCTCATCCTGACAATCGTACGAGGGTACGATCTCCCCCTTAAAAATTTCTATTTATCCAAAACAGCATATTGTTAAAATAAAAATTGCTCGCAACGAAACTATCTTGGTCTTCGCTGAAACATTTAGAGCTTAACGGGGTTTAAAATCCAAATCAACCCTTCACTCTGCTCATCCTAATAATCCCCTAGTGCTGATCTGTTTTGTTACCATACCAGTACTATCTATACGTATAGTCATGTTACGGGAACTTAGGCTAGGATAGAACGTGTATCGCAGCATACCCAGCAACCTAGCAACCTACCAACCTACCAACCTACCAACCTACCAACCCATCTATCTACCTACGAGCCACCTACGAGCCACCTACGAGCCACCTACGAGCCACCTACGAGCAAAGAGAGGGATGGCTGGTTTAGCAAGGCTGGAAAACGGGCTTGGCTGCGATCGGAGCCGCTCGAGGGGGGTCGGTAGGTTGGTAGGTTGTAGGACGCCGCCACAGCCGTCGAGGAGGGTTGGCAAGGGCCGAGGACAACGAGCTCCGTGGTTCGTAGAGGGGCGAGGGGCGAAGGGCGAGGCGAGGGGGGTCGGCAGGCTCACGGGGTTGGATGCGAGCTGCGCTGTCCGATCAATACGGAACACACTCTCCTTCCTAACACTCCGCCGGCAATCCTCCAGAATCGCGGTACATCGGATTCCTCTATCTTCCTTCCTCCCTCTCCTTGCCCCACCCCCCTTTCCCCCGATCCCTTTATTCTCTCTCTTCGTTCTTTAACTTTCCTCGATGGGCCGATAAGGGTGGTGGGGCGGGGGGGGGGGAGGGTGGGAGTACTTTAGATTTTGAGGAAATTTTTTTTTTAGTGTCCTAGACAGCAGTACATCTCTTTGGATACTTTGAAAATTTCAGTGGCTCCCTGGAAGGCCAAGGAAACGAGAATGCCAATCTTGATTTCTTAATTGGGTAATAGACTAATTAACTTGAGTCAATTTAATGGTTAATGGTTGGACATGCCGTAAGGAGGTAAATGAAGAAGAAAAAAAAAAAAAAAGAAAGTTCCAACTTTTCTCCACCAAGACCTGAAACTTTCTTAATTACTATGCCTTTTGAGTTATAATTTTAGTTTCTCTTCTTTAAGTGCTTTGATATTTCGTACCGTGCAGAAAAAATATTTCCACCATATCCGCGCCCTCGAACGAAAAACAGCTGCGCGCCATAACGATCAAATAAAAGTGACGTGACAGTACAAAGGTACCAGGGAGCTAATTATTATTATTTTTTTGAGGTAAACCAAACGACTCGATCATAAATGATTTTTTGCTTTTTATTCGGTCCAATCATTTTCTGTTTTTTTTTTTTTTTTTTTGACACTTCTCGATTAGCTCGTACGGATATATTCGATTCCTGATGTCGATCCTTATCGGCTAATCACTCGCAGTTGACAGGATATTGGCAGCCATGTACAGGGTGCTTTATTTATGCGTATTCACGTTTGAGGAATTTTTGATTCGATAAATTCGACGCCACCTCATTTGATGATTAACTCTACTGAAATACTGTGGAAATGTTTGTCGGGACATTGGAGCCATAATCAATAGGAACTACAGGCACTTTCCCTTGAACCTAAAAGACCTCTACAGTCCATATATAAAGGGCCTTGTATCGATTGCACGTTCGATAAGAACACCTTTCAAAAGGTGCCACTCGTTAAGTCTCGAGTGACATCTTGAGTCTCTTGTATACACGTAGAGGAAAAAAAAAAAAAAACTATTACTAAGTAAAGGCAGTTTAACGCCTCTCGTTCCTATTTTCCACTTCACGCGTACAAGTCGACCGATCTCCATTGTGTTTTGAAATTGCCGCCAAGCTGCTGCGTCTCATTGAAAAAGACAAGAGTATTTTCTCAGAAGCGATTTTTCAGTCGAGTCTATTTTGCTTTATGCACTTTGACTTTTTCGCGTAACAATGATTATGTGTATGCATATGCAATTATATATCTACTGGTTTGATATTTTTTGCGGGAATTTGTATGTTTTTGAAAATTCACATCCGGTATCAGAAACAGGAACGCACGATCCTTCAGGACGTTCGGTGACATACGGGAAGGGATACAGTAAGGATTTTTGCTCTGCGGGATTTTTTTAAGCGCGATAACAAAAATTGAACAAGATAACAAGTTGAAAAGCACGATACGCGACTCTAAGATAAAAGATAAGATTCTACGGGAATTCATTTTTGATCCAAAGGGTTTTGTTTTTATACGTTATCCGGGCAAATTTTTTCTGAAGGACCTTTGACTCTTCGCGAAAATAAGGTCAGGACGATTCTGCATAAATATCGCGTATCCGGAGATATCGCAGCATCCGTCTCTGCGTGTCTCACGTAAATGCGATATACGTGGGAAGATAAGAATTTAAAAAATTAAGATACCAGATTACGTTACGCACAGATTCTATACTGTACCAAGATAAAGTACGTCGAGCATCGTTAACGATTAGACTTCCAAAAAAAAAAAGTTCATCCCCCGTAACGAGACACGTGAGATAATGAAATTTTGTGAAAAGAATTTTTTTTAATTAATTTGATAAGGGGAGGTCGATTAATCAGTTATCAAAAAACTGGCGACGTGTCTTCTTTTTGAAATCGATGAACCTCCCCACCCCATCCCCGCCACGTGTTCTGGTGCCACCGAGGTCAAGCGGTGGATAACAATGGTTAAAGGTTAAAGGTTCAGAGGCCCTAGTTAGTATGAATAGATTCAATTCAGTTTAGAAATTAATGACGAGCAGAAAAGGCTGTAGGATATGAAAAACAAAGAAGATGGAATATCATTAAGAAAATAAGAGAGAAAAATAAGATACGAGTTCTCGAAGCCTGTTTCTACGAACTTTTCTTTAATCTTTATTTTCAATAATATTTATTTACGTAAGCACCATAGAAATGGATAGTCGTATACAGTGCATAATATATTGTGACAGTAGATAACTCAGTTATGACGTCAGACCGAATCCTAGAAACTCTTTCATAAATTATCATCCCTTAAATTTTTTTGCATCCCTCCTTCTCTTACCCTTTCATAATCCTACTCCTTTTCCGCTTCATCCCCTCAAGATTCCTCGTTTTATCAGCGGCCGTTAACCAACCCCTATCGAGATCGCGTAGAGTTGACCTTGGCGAGCCACCTTAAGGGTGCAAGGGGAACAAAAAAAGTATCAGCAAGGGTTCGTGGTCAAGGGTGGTGTCTTGTCTGTCCCAGATCATGACATCACCGAGTCAAAGATAAAAAGACTCGGAGGCTAACGGACCAAGATCAATTTCCCATCATCCACCCTTAGAAAAATATCCTATTACGTAAATCGCTCAGGTACGGCAACAAAAGTGACGGCTTTATCTTTCGAGTCTTTTCTATGTAAATTCAGGCAACCCAACCTGATTTTAATTCAACGATGATATAATTTTAAAAAATATATTATGACGGAAAAAAGTGTGAGATTTTTCGTCCAAAAAAACTACGCAACTTCTGTCCGTGTATCGTATCAGGGCAGTAATGGCTAGTTTCCATAACACCTTACGATATTTATTTTCTTATTCCCCAGGCACAGCGAAAATGTCACGTCAATATCAATAACGAGCATCAGGCGTATTTACATGAGCATTGATTTTGCTACACCTGATAACTCACCCCTTCCTCTCATCTCTTCCCCTATTTTTCTCCTTTCTCCCATTCCCCTCTCTGCCCCTCCTCTAACATTGAGGTCGTAGGAAAATCGTCGGTGACTTTTATTCCGCCAGTCCCAAGCGCGTGCTGACCTTGATAAGACGACTGCATAACTCGGGAAGAAAAAAAATAAAAAATGTAAAAACGAAAGATTAAATTAGAAACGAAAAGTCAAAGTTCATATAAATCTCGCCCAATGCTCGGCTTCTTTTATTATCATATTTTCTATTTTTATTCGCTGCTACGCTCGACATTGTATCCTCGCCTTAATTGACCCCCTTCCCACCCTCCCCGCCCCACCCACTCATCACATCCACATGACTCGAGTAACGCGGGTCAAGGCGTTTTCACGAAATTGGATTACGTATTTGTCCTCGCGGTTTTCTCGCGGCCTCATCGTCTGTCTCGGCCAATGAGAGGCCGCATAATTAGGTTTAAATTCTGTGGGCGGGAAATTTAAATTTAGGTTTTACTTTTAAATAGAGTTAGGTGTTAACTCTCTGGTATCTATGTGGCTCTGGTTAGTGATCAACTCGATCACTGGACCAAGTGTCAGAAGCTGTGTATAAATATCGTATTTTGAAAAATTTTGTGAATTTATAAAAATGCAAATTAAAAAAAGAGAGTTTCAAGCTCTCTTTTCTCACGAATGTTTGTCTGCATTGTTACGTGTCCATGATGGTCGGTCTACCGATCGATATCCGGTTTCCGAGTTGGATCTCAACTTCCTTGGTTGCGCTGTTATCGTGCCGAAGTAATTCAGCGATTTATCAATCCCCTTTTACGAGGGTGTGTCCTTGTCCGAAAAGTATGGATTGCCGGTTAGCGTGCGCAACGAGCCGGCAGCCCACAGATAGACGATTTGGAATCCTTTATGCTAATGCGCGGCTGAGTTCCTTTCGCATCAGGCGCCGCCACTGCGATTGATAAGGCGCTCGAGGATCGATAGACATCCGTAACGTGGATGAGGCTGAGAAACGAGACGAGGATAAAGAGGATCGATAAAAAAGAAAATTTGCTTATATAGAAATTTTTTGGTGATTAGAGTGGGGGGTAGGGGGTGGTAAATTTTTTGTCACTCTGCAGATTAATTTATTTCAAGGTCGAGTATACGTAATTGGGTGGGCGAGATGGTCTTGAGGTTGAGAGTGCAGAACAGAGGAGGGGCTGTTAACCTTATTTAATTTTCGACAAACCTTAAGGCCACCCTATAGATCAATTACCGGGTGGCGGTTAAGTCACGTTAGTCCAATGACCCATGACCCCTTCCTGTCCGATCCATTCGCGGAATTCGTTTAAACGTGGATCCGTCGCTGCGGTTCAGCGGTCCAGGACCAATCATCTTTGAAAGATGACCTTGAGATTTTTACTGTTGCAACCAGACAGTCGGATGCTGCAAATATTTAATCGATTGATCTGTCAAAGTATTACCGCGACACGCGTATAGCTGCAGGTACACGTGTCGCTCATTGTGAATGCTAATAAAGACCCGAGGAAACTTCGCGTCTTCGGAACCGGGAAAATAGAACACGAAGTAAGTGCGTAAGGGGAGAGGGGTGAACAAAGGGAACCTCCTACACCATTCACGAAGCGCTCCGAGATCAGTCCCTTTCACCGACCGTTAAAAAAAAAATTAAGGGGAAAAAAAAATAAGGTGCGTGATACAATATCCACAAAAATTTCATAGGCTTTCTAGTGCGAGAGACGTAGGGCTTGGAAGATAGTGCGAAGAGGGTTGAAGAGCGACGAGGTGTGACCTGGCGCTACTATCGCGGGGGTGCGGCGCGGAAGGGCTGGGGGAGGGGATGGGTGGGTCGGAGCTTGGAATTTTGGTCCAGCGCAAGACACAAGAAGGGCTCGTTTCTATGTGTACCGTCACTGGGGTAAGGTTAGATCGGAACCTTGGCTCAGGTCTTAACGATCGTCTCAACCCTAACCTAACCTCCTTCTCTCATTCAAGACATTTCAACTCTAAACTTCCGTTCCTCGTGAACTGCACGTGTGCATCCCCGTCCAGGAAGTCGCAAAGACTTCAACCCTTCCGACGCCGAAAGTCATCCAGCCCCGTTCCTTATCTTAGAGGAGTCCACCACCCCGTTCCCTGTTTTCAGTCTCACCGGTAACCTCTGACCTCCCTCGGGCCCCTCTCCCTCTCGGCTACCAAAGTACCTACCCTTATTTTCTACTTCTCCTTTTCCCTCGTACCCTTACCTCTTTCCAAACCCCCCCCTCCCACCTCCCCCCTCCCTCCCTCCGTCCCTCTTCACCCGAAAGCTCCGTGACCTTCCACAGGTACCCCCGCCTCCCCCCCCCCCGCCCCTCTCCCCTCAGCTTCTCTTATCGACCTCACCCAACCTCAACCAACCCTCTCCCGTCGCCTACCCCTATATCATACTTACGCGCATGCAGCTACCTACTGCCAAATTTCAAAGCGCCGCTCCGGGACTTGCGCAATTTTCACTATCGACACGTATTACCTTCGGGCTTTGATAGACGTTCGATATCAATCGTCTGTACGATTCTATCTTTACTATCAGCCTTCGAATTATTGATTGCTCTGTCGTGATCGTCGAGCATTATCGATCGATCGATATACTTTTTTAAACGTGAACAAGGATATTTGAAAGTTGTTAATTTTATTATTGGTACCCATTTTTTTTTTCTTTTTTTTTTTTTTGGAATACTCGTACCCGGGATTATTCGATGAACTTTTCTTTTTCACTTTTTTAGTTTTATGGTTCTCGTTGCTCCTACTTTTTTTGCTTGTAAAAAATACTACCTCTGTATCGCACAGCTGCTCTGGCACTTTCCGTTGCGCCCTTTTCATTGATTTACTATGTACCCTACGACCTACAAGCTACAGCGACCTCATCCCCGGCACTGAAACTTCATTAATGAAGCCCCCCAACGACACTCGTGACTGCAACGAAAGGGTTTGTGGACTCGACATTATATGGTGTATTAGCGAATCTGCTGTGCGAATCCACGGAACGAACTTTTCTAATTGAATAAGAAGTGACTGTTGTCACTGCGGGTTCTGAGCGTGATCATTGAATTGCATTAATTCGTTGTAATTAATTGCAACGTACCGAGCGACGCGTTAATTACGGCTTAAGGCAAATTTTGCACGTGAATATTCGACGAGTTATTTGCCGCTTTTTTTTTTTTTTTTTTTTTTTACATTTCGCTTTTCCCTTACTTCCTGCACGTAGCGTACAAGCTGCTTAACACGTGCGGCACGAACTTTAGAATCGAACCGACAGGAACGTAATAATGGTAGGTATGAAATGAGAGAAAAAAAAAAAAATATTATTTTCATTAACTCCCGCGAGTTTTCAATTAACTCCAGAGGAAAGAGAATCAAGAAAAGTTTAATCTGATTTACTTTGCAAATTTGTAATTTTCAAGAATTACATGAACCGCTGTGTCGAGTAATGGACTTCCTGATAGTTTTGCCACTTGCGTCTGAGCAAAAAAAAATGCAACTTCCGACTCGCTAGGAGGAAAGAAATACAGATAGCACGAAGTTACACGTATTCCTGTGCGACGACTGAAAATGCTCTGAATAGACAATGAGACTGTTTACGTCGCGAACATGGGAATTTGACCAGAAAATGCCAGTTCGAAGCAGTAATGCGTTAAGGCTGTGTCCCATTTATGCGAATGACGCATAACGCAACAGTCGGATACGCACAAAAGGGTAAAAAAAATTACGAGGCTGCAATTAATATGGACTCGGTTCCATCTTTCCACTCGTTACGTCCGACCGTTCTTTCTCATTTTTTTTTTTTTTTTTTTTTTTTTTATTCAGCGGTTCCGCCCGTGAGAAACATTATAAATTTGCGTATCCGACATGCGGTTTTTATCTCGTATCACCGGGAATTTATTCGGAAAACGCGAAAAACTTAGGGCCCGATAATAGCCCATGTACATAAAAGCACAGGAGTATTACACGAGATATGAAAAACTCTTACTAATATACGAGTACTATCAGGGTTTGACTAGAAGGGAAGTAGGCAGTAAGGAAAAATTGGTAGAAGAATCTGGCGACAGTCAGACATTTATGAGAAGAAAGAAAAACGTTAAAAAAATGAAGTAACTATCATTCCAAAAATCTATGGTGGAAACTTTGATTTTTTTCACGTGTTAATTTCTTTCGATTGATCTAACTCTATTCTTGCTTTTATTCCTGGCAGCAACCCGAAACTTATCGGGTCCATTCAGTTGGCACTGGAAGTTCGATATCCATTAGAAAATCCGCGTAGATTTATGTAAACGATGTAAGCTTTACTTAACTAGGACATTATAGACTGTCCTATCGGACTCCCGTCGCGTTGCCATAATTTAAACGGAAAAACCTTAAGAAAATATTTTTTTCTACAAATAATTCGAACATTCTATCCTGCATTGGCGATCTGTATCCTCAAAAATTAATATATCGCGTGTCGCGCTACTCGTCAGCCATTTTTGTTCTTCAGCTAACCATAAACATTGTCATTATCTTATTATATAGTTCGGAATTTGTAATCGTGACTGGGAAAATCACGAGACACGCGAAACGTCCGTTGATCAAGTGGCGCCATCTGCTTGCGGCGAACTAAAAAAACCACGTGATCAGCCAAGATGGCGCAGACGAATTCCCGATAGCGAAAGGAGAGAGAGAGAGAAAGAGAGAGAGAGAGACCGTTGTTGATTAACGTATTGTCGTTGGCTTTGCGGACTGCCACTACTGGTAGGGTTTCGTTCGGCACGCTATATCTATAAGGGTCTTTAACTCTCTGCACCCAACCATACCTCATCGTTAGTTAGAGGTTAGGTTCTCGTGTTACGGCACGCACTGCGGTGCTGCCATCTTTTGTTTACGCGATTATACAATCTATCGCAATACTTTGTGTGGCTTCGCTACAGTCAAGGTGGTTAACCTAAGTGCATTTCGATATCTAAATTCCTTACGCTCTACTTATCAATTACTAATGAATGCATTGATCGACCGATACATTTTTTCTTTTTTATTAACGTAAATTATTAAAAATTACCAAAGGTTAGTTTCTTTCGTTATGCAACCTTGATTAAAAATTGATCTATTTTTATTACTTAATGGAGTACACGGTCCGTATAACTATAGATATATTTGTGTACAGATCGTCCAGTGTTAATCGACAATGGCGTCGGCATCGGTACGTCGAAATCTCAAACACATAAATCAATCGTCGGATCGACCTCTAAAATCTAAAATTATCCTATCAAGTAACTCGGCGTACGTATAAATTATTTATGCCACAAATCAGCCCATAAATTTCGCCATGGCTACACATAACAGCGTGCACAGCCGCTAAGTACGTAATATATAAAATTCACATAATAAATTGAGGCAGTGAGAAAAAAAAAAGGAAACAAATTCTTCTAATTGAATCTTCCTGTTCTTAATAAATCCCAAGAATAAACTGTCACGTATATTGGAGTGCACAGTCCGAAACAAAATTATCTAGAAAAAAAAATACCGCTTCGACATTTTTTATATTGCCTGCTTAGTCTCCTATATTAAAAAGAAGTAAGGGAATCGAACCGCAGTACGTTATAGTGTACTTAATATGACCGGGGCCCCGTCGTACATCGAGACGGCACTGATCAGCAGGCCTGCTGGCTTCTTAACTCTCAGACCGCCGCCTTCCTTTGCCTGGCTTATCGTCCCTCGGAGATTTTCTTGGGGAAGAAAATTTTCGGCTGTCTAATCCTACGAGAAGAATTTAACGAAAAGGAAAGTACCCAGCGAAATAAAATGACGGCTCGTTAGAAAAAAGGAACCGGATTTCCGGCAGAGTCTAATGACAATTAACGATTGACGCAAACGGCAATGAGATATAACACGTATCGTCCTACGTAATAATGACGTCATAACTGACCTCAAATTTTTCTTTTAATAAACATAGATCGCTGATTACATATTTCGAAGTCGCGCTGGAGGTATATGAAAAAATTATTTTCCGTATAATATCATTTATTCCCAACCATAAAGATATCCTTTACCCCAATCTCAAAATATCCCGAAATAAAAAAGCTGAAAGAAATATTTTTGATATCGCTTGATTATTTTACCAAAACTGCCTCGTCACGAGTATCACGATTCTGAGAAAATTGTATCCCTTATCAGATTACATTATTTACAGTAGCTCGTCCTCTTCCGCTTTCGTAAAGTATCACCGACGTCATCCGGCTGAACCCTGCATTCCCCTACTACCGCGAAATCCAATCCTAACGTCATTTCCGCTCAACCTTGACAGACAGGTGAGACGCGTTGAAACTGAAAAATGATCTCAAATTTATATTAATCCTTGAAAACCTTTTATCGCGATTTATTAAATTAAAAAACTTTTTTCTTAAATCTTGGAAATTAAAGTTATTTATATGCGATTTTGTGTACCAGCGCAACAAGTGGATTCTGAAATTCAGTAAATTTTCTTTTTTTTTTGAAGTTAAAGTAAAATTTAATTTTTAATAACTTTCTGTTACATGCAATGTGTCATATGAATGATAAATGAAGATGAAATTGATTGCTTCATGTCCGAGAAACCATCGTATTACAGCTAACGTATCGACGCTCCTATTATTATTCATGGTATTTATTGATTACTGCACATTGATTGGCATTATCGTAAACTGTGACTTCGAGTCGATGATACGTCGATATCAGAGCGGATCGTCGGACCGCGGGCCGCTGTGATAAATCGTCGTGCACGAGGAATCATGAAAACGGAGTGAGTTAAGAAATAAATGTCAGGAAATAAAAGCGGCGGGAAATTCAAACTCTTTGCTTCGCTTCAATTTATTAGGCAATATATTGAAGCTTTAGAGACAAGCGCGTTTACGTGAAATCCCAGGGCGATTTAAGCGAATTAATTATTTGATTACCGCCAGAGGGCAGCAATCGCGTTACTGAAATTACGTGAAATTTCCCGATTGCAATTTAAGCTTATAATAATCAACTAACACATTTAACCTTCGTCCCTTCGTAGGAGAATTACAACGGTTTTTTTTTTTTTAATTTATGCCAGTTCTACATGGTTTCGTGAAAGAAATTTTACAAATTTATATTTATTCCTGATTTTTCAGATTAACTTTTCAAATATTTATCTTCGTTCTATTTCATTTATCATTATTATTTCCTGTTCACTTTCATCGCCACAATTAAAGCGCTAAACGATCGGTCAATCGTTCAATTAATTTTCACGTGATTTTACCACCGCGTTATTCCATTTACCATAAATTTACACGAGCCGACACATTGCTTGTCGGTTATCGATAATATTGATACGTTCTCTGCACGGATAATTAATAAATTTCGAAAATTTTTCTCTATCGTTGAAAAATAAATTTCGAAAATTCGTCCCACTGTATACTTTGTATCCCACGAAGCAATTGATAGTGCGTAATTTTTTATAATTAAAAATATTTTTTTTTTTCCCCCCCTTTTTTTACGAGGCTCTTACGCCCGAGGACGACACAATAAATTCGGATATAAGATCAGCAAAGGTCGTGAACTGCCTCACGATATGTTGCGTGTCTCCTTCGATTATCGTGCAATTATCCGTAGTGTCGTAATTAATGCAAATTCGTTTACGCATTTGGATTTTTCAGTGAAGCTTCGGGGAAAACTAAGAGCTGTGACGGCGGGAGGGGGGGAGGAATTTCGATAAAAGTTGTTCGTTTTGCGTCCCACTCGAATTTACCAAAGTCTCGATGAACTTTGACACCAAAGGGCGCGACACTCGAAGCTCACGATCGATTAATTCAATATACTTTTCCTCTCTCCTTTTCTTTTTCTCCGCCACTTGACTCCTCGACACTCGCTCGATTATTCTTCTCGACAATCCAACGTTTGCCTGATCTTTTATTTAATTAGGCCCTAAAAATAATTTAATACCGTTAACAAAAATATGATAAATATCCTCTCTCTCTCTCTCTCTCTCTCTCTCTCTCTCTCTCTCTCTCTCTCTCTCTCTCTCTCTCTCTGTCTTTGCGTCATAATTTATGGTCACGTGACTTTTCCAAAATACCTAATGCGATCCACATACCCCGCCTCCGTCCCTTCCCCTCTCACCCCATAAATACCTTCCTTCACGCTCCCTCCAGTATTCTCAGCCAGCCAAACGTGCGAACGAGCCTTTATTTCAATTAAACACTCAAAATAATTGAAACCCACACGAATCCAATGCATCCATCGCCAATGAGGATATCCTGACTTGACTCTGCGATTTCCAAGTAAATTCGATGATCCAGAGAGTGAACGGAGACTCGGAGTGACGCGTGATGCATGCTGGGACGTCGTTAAATTGATTACTCATAGCGAAGTTAGTCACGAGTCGCAAGTGACGATGTCGACGTAACGGCCAAGTCGGTGGAGCGATACGCGATTCAGGGCGTTCATAAAATTGAAGAACGTTGCTCGTCTTTCATCCGTCGACTACGGAAAGACGAAGCTCGAACGTACTATAGAAAATCAAGAATCGACTTGGCTGCCCGAGTGTCTCTCATCGGTCTTAATAAAGCACGAAGAAGAATCTACCAGTGGGTTGAATTATTCGATCGGCCAATTTGTTGCAATAATAATTTTTTCTTCTTCTATTATTAACTCCCTCATCTTTTTCCAATAATATGAATTCCTCGGAGCATTATATGGCCTTTTTATTTCTACTATTTTTTTTTTTTTTTTTTTTTTTTTCACCTCGCATACCCCAGACACTTGGCAGTGCATAAGAAATTCCAAACTCGCAATCGGAATTGCGTCGTAAAATGTCGGTAACGTTCGGTGCGGCTCGCACTTCCGGTTTACCGGCAGAGAGACACGCACGAGACACTTAGCAGATTTATAACAGCTGATTTATCGGGCAATGATGTCAGGATGATCGCACAAAAAGTGCCTTGACTCGCTCACCGGTTTTATCGTCCGAATAATTTAACGGGTGAGTCGATTCTTGCGAATAATTCATCGAAAGGTCCGAATCTTATTTATTTTCGCATCCGAACGCGCGATATCAATTTTATCGGCTGATTTAATTTCGCGGCAGCCTTTTGGATACGTTGCGATTACTGTGTGACGTCATTCACACGTATCACGGATACGTCGATGACAATTGTTATGGAACGGATGACGACTCGCATAATTTTTAAACGATGACGTCAGAATTACCACACGATCCGAGACCAGAATACGGACGAAGATCTGACTGGATTCTCGAGGACGTTACGAAGCCTCGTTACACCGGTCAGCCTTGCGAAGCGAAGAAACGAGAATCGATGGGACCGCGTGTCGTAGAAAAGTCATGAATATTCAAAATGTATAATAATAACGTGAAATTTATCATTGAAAACGGCCATTTTGTGTTACCCCAAGAAATGTCAAAGGCGATTCTAAACCTTAAACCCAAATAGTAAACCCTTGTCTGCCGGTTAATCCTATCAAACGATCAGCATTGTGCTATTGCGAATGAGCCTTAAGGCTGACTTCTATCGCATTTGTCGACTGCACAGCGCAGATAATTCCGAGAGATAATAATCCCACGGGGATGAGCAGCGTTGCCAGATCTAAGGTTGATACCTGCGTTAACATAGATTTGTAATAAGCGCTGGACGGGCGGCGTCGTTGGAAACCAGCCATTATGTCATTGGTATCTTTTCTACTGGCGCGAATGCAGTCACGCAGTCCTAGTTTAATTTGCAGGCGAAGGAAGCAATGGTATGGAAGTAGAAATATGCCAAAGACTCGGCTGTGGGCAGACGGTAGACTGGCTGACGTTGTAGCGTGTAGCACGGTAACATCAGTGGCAGTAGATATAGTACGTAATATATCGGACGTGGGTGTATAGTATAAATGATAGAATTAAACGTCAAGAATATTCAAGTGCGACAGTGCGAAGGTTATGAAGAAGTTTCTGCAAATAGGTGTCCTTGAGTACTTATACATATATGTATGCACACTTATAGGAATAATGACAATGGAAGTAGAATAGAAGAAATAGTAAGACACAGCTTTATAGATGCCAGTATAGGAAGTAGACTGTACCTGTAGTAAGGAGGGGCTGATCGGTCAGACAATGGAAGTAAGGATAGTCACATTGAGGTCAGACAAGAGAAGAACCTAAGTAATTAGAAATTCCTCATATCGGACGTAAATCGTGGTATTAAAAAAAAAAAAAAAAAAAAAAGTAAACGATAGTCGGATATACGTAAAGAAATGGAAAAAATGAGGATGCAACGAGTTTACGTAGAATTTGATTGATAAAAGGGATAAGTAGAAACGGTCGGTAAACTGTCAGCCGTGGGACTTTTATGGTTTGCAGTGGAAGAGGTAATGTCATTGTCAGACGGGGATCCGTAAGAGATCGGTTAATGGGTGAAAGAAGACGGGCGCGCGAGACAGGGACGGGGAGGGGTGGGACGGGAAGTAAAAATAAAGCAGCACAGGGCCGGAGAGTGTAGTAGAATCCGCGGCGGCATTCTGCCATGTAAAATGACCTAGTGACGTCGTGTTTAGTAATCGATTTGAACGCCGCCGACGCTGGCTCGGTGCGACGGAGCCGCGACGTTCGTTTGTGTGCGTCGCAACACACCGACGGCGAACCACGTCGGGGAGAGCCGGTCGGCCATCTTGAATTCTCTCGCGCGTCGCGACGTCGGCCGTCTCGCGAGCCCCGCGGCGACGTTGCCGCGTGAGCAGCCCGCACGAAATAGATATTTCCATCGTTTCCAGTATCCAAACTATGTCGTGGACTTGTCTTCTGTAGCGCAGGAGAAAAGTTGTACGGCGAATGCGTGTCGACTTACGTTCCACGTTCGAGCCTACGGAGTATACGCTGGTAATCGTCTTATATCCGTAAAGGAAAAAGAAAAGAAAAACGTTCGAGTCCCTTCTATATAGACGTAATCTGACGTAACCTCATTTGAAGATCTTGAGCCAACAGCTTTCTGGATATATAAGTATGTCGAACATCTAAAAACCTATCCCCGTGACCTTTGGTACAGTTTCGTTCAAAGGAGGTCGTACCGGCAGGATTGGCGAGACTTCGCGAGGGTCTGATTCGGGTTCGGAAGGTCCATAGGAGCGCATAGGGTAGGTTAGAGAGGTAGGAAAGAGGAAGAGAAAGACGGTAAATGAAGGAGCGATCGGGCCGGGATGGGGGGGGGGAGGTGGACGGCGATGTTGGTGGGGGGGGGAGGGGTGGCGAGCGGGAGGGCGTACGAGCCAGGGAAGTAAGAGGACAGGACAAGGTATAGCGGGTCAGGAAAGGTTAGGTTAGGTTAGGTGAATACGAGGGCGCAGAACACGGTGCGCCCGGGTTGCCGGCGTTGGAGTCAGTGACGACGAGAGAGAACAGCATAGGCGCCCTTCTTGCTGTGCTCTGCCCGTGCCACCACTGTATATCTATAGCTAGTGGGCCTACCTCGATGGCGGTGGGGATGAACTCGGTGGTGCGCATGCGCGACCGGCCCGATCTCCCGTAGATCACAGAAGCGTCAGTCCGACAAAGACCGCAGTACCGTACGCATCGTGCACCGACCCACATCTATCTCTCTTCGGACACCGAGGACTCCCCTCTTTTGACTCCCTCCTATTTCGCCGACAAACAAGCAAGATAAAGCCAAAGAAAAACAAAATAAGAAAACGACAGGAAAAATAATATAATAATATTAATAATATATCGACACATCGCCGCACGGATTTCTTTTAAAAAGAAGAAAAAATATATATATAAATAAATAAAAGTTTCAACGGATGCCGTTTATCGCGTTCGCATAACCTACGAATATTCATTGTCTCTCGCTGTACGCATATTATATATATATATATATATATATATATCTATATACATAAACTATATACATATACACACTCATATATATATATACGTGGTCGTTGTAGTTATACGGTCAAATCGAATTTAAAAAATTTATTTATGAAAAGAGGCGCCAAGGAGAAAGTTTACTGCTCGGCGAAGCATCGGCAAAGATCGTTGCCAGTCGACGGGCCCGATTGTGTCATCGTCCGTTCCTCCGTCTGACCGCTTTGGGTCTTATCTACTGTGACTACGCGAACGTCATCGTCATCTTTCGTCATCGTCGTCATCGTCGTCGTCGCTGCGATCGCGCAGCATCCACATTGTCGTCGCGTCAAGCTCTGCAGATATCCTGCCAGGAAGATCCTCTCGTCACTACTGGTCGTTTCGGTCGAAACCACCCAAGAAAGTGAAGTCACCGTGGCTGACATCGTCAACGCCCAACGTTGCCGATCCCACCGTCGACCCCGGGCACAGGAGCGTCGTCGACGATAGTCAGTGTGAAAAATAGGACGATCCCTCGTCCGCGACGTCGCTCACGTGAAAATTCAGTGAAATCGTAGGAAGGACGGAAGGGAGTGAGAAAAGAAAGAAAAAAAAAAGACAAGGATAAAGACAGCGAGAAAGGCGAAAAGAAAGACGGGAAAGAAACACACTCCATTTTTGATTCTTCTAATTTCCTACGTCATTTCCGGTTTGACTGTACACAAGGAAACTAGCCCCTTTGCCCTTTCGTCTCTCTCTTTTTTTTTTCTACCACCCTATATAGCGTCGTCATCCTCCCTCTTGTATCTTTAATTTCTTATCGGTTATCAACCACCTCCCACCTCTTCTGCCCCTCGTCACTCTTCCTACATCCATCCTTCGCTTCCTCTTCCCTATTCTTCGACGACCTTCCTTCTACCTCAATTCCCGGGCCACCATTATTCTTAATCCGTGCCCTTTGACCTTTTAGAAAATTTCTATCCTTACCCCCTGTCTAACACCTTCCGCTCCGTTCGTCGTTGCTAAGACGTTCTCCCGGGCCCAGGGCCAACCGGCAGGCATCAGTTCGCTTCCGTGATAGCCGCGAGAGACCGTCGACCATCAAGATTGAGCCCGGGATTGAGCGCGAGTGCCCGAGAATCCCGTATAAATGTGTCGATCACGGTACAAAAGGTGCGGGAAACAGTAAGCCGGTTTATTTTTAGTGCGCGCACATCGCGTCTCGGTTGGCTCCTCCTGAGAAAGGAGGAAAACGCGCGTGAGAGTCGTAAAGCCGGCGAAGAAAGAGAAACCAGGAGGCGACGGTGTAACGAGAGGAGAAAACGAGGAGCAGGAAGTTGACGAAAGGCTGGAGAGAGAGAGAGAGAGAGAGAGAGAAAAGAAATACCAAAGACAATTAGAGCCACCCGAACCAATAAGACGGTCGAGGTAGAGGAATAAGAAGGAAGAAAAAAAAAGAAAAGAAAAGAAGAAAATTCGCGAATTAAATTTTTGCGTAATTTAAAATCTAGTTTCGAATAATTAATCATAACGTGTGACACGTTACGCCATTGTTAACAATATACAAAGTGACCCCGATGAAGTGGCTCATGTGACATAAAATTCTTAATCTTTACAACCTCAACCACGACATCGGACACCTTCGCGGTGACACGGTGAGTATATATAATATACGCACGTATGTATCGCGTATGTACATAATAGACGTGTATATATACACCTCGCTGAATCCCTGACGGTGAAGATTGATTCGACATTCTCATGGCAGCGCCACTAGGAACTAGCACCCCTTACGTATTCGGTACTGAACCACCCTCGGGACGATCGGTACCGTAGTCGCTACCCTTAAATTACCCCTCCACCCCCCGGAGCCTTCCTTTTTATTTCCTTAATTCGTAAGTGTCCTTCGTGACTCTTATAAACCATTTTTTTTTTTTTTTTTTCTTTGACTGTACCTAATCAAAATCCTTGATCCTCACAAGTGTCCCTGATGATCGTGATCACGATTGGAGTGGTTGTTGTGATGGCTCCTGGTGCACGGTGGAATTACGAAAATTATGTAATCGCCTCGCGGTACATCGTGAGAGTGGGTTTGAGTCGTTAGAGAGAGAGAGAGAGAGAGAGAGAGAGAGAGAGAGAGAGAGAGAGGGAGAGAGAGTCGACTCCCGAAACCTCTTAGAATGCCTGGGCCACTCTCCTTCGTCGGACATTATTTCGGGAGTGCCAGCGCCGCCAGAATTCACTCTGACATCACACTCACGCTGGTCCCTCTCGGTATCCATTGGGACGCATACCTGACGTACTACCTACTGTACGTACTATAGCATATTGGCTATAGTACATGCGAGAACGAACGCATGCTAACATTCGCTGATGGAAACAGAGTCGATTGGTTCCTCCAAAATTTAATGATATTATTTATTATCTTTATAAGCCCGCTTCACGATCTTTCGTATCGCGTCTATTATTATTATTCTTTTTTTATTAGCGAATTCGACTACCCTCTTGATATATCTTGCCAGGCTTATTACGTTATATCACACAGACATTCCCGTGGCTAAAGTATGCGTACGCACATTCCGCGAGTGACGTGTGCGTCTTGCGTATCTGGGGATGCGTGACTGATCAATTTCGTGGCTTTACTGCTTGCTGGGTCTTTTTTTTTTTTTCATTCAACCATCGAGAATTCCGTTCATATTTTTATTAATAGAGGAAATCGCGTTTTTTTTTTCTGTGACGACTTTTGTATCTTTTTACTTTCAATTTGTTTTTTAGTTTTATCTCGTTTTTTTTTTTGGTTTTCGGCTTTTTTGCTGTCCCTTTGTTGCTCCCAGGAGATCCTCATCCCCGTGCTGGATATTCTCGGTCCAGATTCCAAACTCGTTTCACTCTTTTCTTAAGTTTCGTTTCGTTATACTTTGCTACTTGGAAACTTGACACCGACATTACGGAACGAGAATAAGAGAAAGAGAGAGAGAGAGAGAGAGAGAGAGAGAGAGAGAATCGCTTCCCCTTCGTAGCCAGTTTGGGAACTAGCGTCGGGATAATTCGTCGTCGGGACGCCCGGCGTTGAATTAATGAGCCTCGTCGTCGTTACCCCGTTGCCCAAGAAGCCGACGTCCCTGCCTTCGTCCGACTCTTTACGATAATACGACTCCCGTGCAACTGGCCCTACGGTAATGGAAATTCCAGAGTTTACGCGAACGTACTATGTACTAAATATATAAAGATATCGACAAACTCTTTTATCACTACCATATATATATATATAGTATATATACATGTATGTAATAGGAACGCGCGATTGGTATTACCTTCCACTCAATGATTGCTCCTCGTAATTTATCTTTTTCTTTTTTACTTTCTCTCTTCTTTCCTTTTCCTTCTCTTGATTACTTTTTAACGTGTTGACACGTTCTGCTTCGTTTTGCTACGCCTATTCGGACGAGCTCCTTTTTCTCTTTTATTTTTATATATGTATCTCCAAACCGACTGTGAACTTTAAGCCGCTTTCGCAACAAAGTGCCACTTCAAAAGAGTACGTGGCCAAAGAGAGCGAGAGAGAAAGAGAGAGAGAGAGGCCGAGAGAATGAAAGGATTCGCAGGCAAAGGGCACGTGGCCCCTCAATGACGGATAAATGAAAACCAGCCAGGAATTTATTACCATCTACCTCTCTTTCTCTCGTTCCCATTTCCAGTCGCTTCCGGGCTTTCTTTTTCCTTTCTTGAGCCCCTCTTCCCTCCCCACTCCCATATTCCCAACGCGACCATCGTCACCATCGCCTATCCACTTCCTCCCCACGGCCCTTTGTATCTTTCTGGAATTATGTTCCAGTGCTCAACCCCTTCCCTCCCCACCTCCGTCGCGCCCCCTTGAATATTCACAAGAAAATCTCGAGATTCCCATTTCCAGTAAATTCAATCGCGTCTGACGTCTGGACGTTTTAGATATTTCTACGTTACCTACTCGACTAGTTGACTACCTACTTTATCGACCGAGCAGCCTTTTCGCAATACCGTGGGAAAATTCTTTTGAAGTCCTATGTACACTGGAAAAAAAAAAGAAGGTACGGAGCAACGAGGTCGAAGGGCAGAAACCTCCGAGAAATTTCACAGACTCGTGGATCAAGTGTCATCGTACTCCTGTCGTCGTTTTGTCATTGACGGAAAAAATTCGAGAGTCTTTAAGAAACGCAAGCGATAGAAGCAGAGAGAGAGAGAGAGAGAGAGATCGAATGAAAAAGAAAAGTCACGTGGAATGCAGTAGAAAGAAAAAAGTCAAAGAAATTTCATTCTCTTGAAAATTCTTCATCTTCTCTCTTTCGTCTCCTACATTCTCTCAAGAGACATTACGTTGCGCGTGGAACTTTCGATACGTCGTCGTATCATCGATTTCCTTTTACATCGTATTATCGTCACGCGTATCGCGTTTCAAACAAAAGCCTGAAATTCTTCTTGACGCTTCACGAGAACAAGTGTGAAAATACCAAATCAATTCCGCCGACTGTTCCTATTTTACACCCGTGGTGCATCGATACGGCTGTCAGTCGCGCTGTCACTGAGTACCACGTGTAACCCTTTGTGCCACGGGCAATAGCTCCTCTCCTGCATTATCACCAGATAACCCAGTAACGCGATGCTGACAACAGACTCGGGAGAAAGAGAGAGAAAATAAATAATCTCGACGAGTCGGCACGACCGCGTTCGTGGGAATGAGCGAGAGTACGCGTTATCACGGATTTTGAAGATTAGAAAAGAAAAATTAAACACCCCCGCGAAGAACCTCTCATAAACCTTTTGTAATTTTAGATTAAAGCTCCCGCTGGGAATTCTCACCTACCTTTTCAGCCATATAACGCGTTTTACGAACTCTCTTTTATTTTATTTCAGCATCCGACCCCCCTCCTCTCTTTTATATCACACACCCCCTTTTCGCTGTTCAAGTTTTCCCCTTCCTGAGTATCCGCCCGCCCCGCCCCCCCACCTCTCTTTCTCCTTTCTATCCTGCTCTTTAACGTCAACTCCGAGCACTTTTGCCTTTCCGCCCCGATTCATTTCCGGCAAAAGGCACTTCCTGTTCCCCTGGTTGGTGACAATTTTCGTCACGTTGGAGAACGTGCCACTTTATGCCGATTCTTTGGCGCATCGGGCAATGGGCCGTGTCACGAAGTACTTTGACATATCGAAGGAGCTTGGCTACGCCTATGTATACGTATGCGGATGTTATATTTATTTGATGTCAGTGGGGAGGTTAGGTTAGGAATGCGTCTTCGCGATTAATAATCAACCCTTCCGCGATCTAAGAACAAGACCCAGTGTGCAGCGTTTAGTGTATATCCACGTGACATTAAAAATGTATATTTTTTTATCTCTGATAAGCCACCCTCGCACGATGGGGCGGTAGAAGTCATTAATGGCGTCTTGACGAGGGTAGTAACCGGGATAAGTTTTGCTCCTCTCGACTCCAAGGACCAACATTACAGGATGTGACGAAGCATAAGGGATGCTGGATAGGCTATTATCGCCAGAGTAAAAGCGTCGCGACGCCACACGCGTATCCTGATGCAAGTGGGTTAAGATCGATGAGCGTACAAGGTTGCAAGGTGGATGAGTCGCGTCCATTTTTGTTCTTGTTCTTTTTTTAATAAAAAAAAAAAATCGAACCTCAAACACCCGAGCGAAGTCACGCGATCCTAACCTGCGAGCGATCGATAGGCCCCGCGCAACTGAAACGGCCTTCGATAATTGGCCCGTCCAGTTAGGCCATTTTTCACTGATACCGGGAAAACGGGAAAATACCGAAACACACGGGAAATTCCATTCTCCACCATAATTCCCGGAAATGGAGACACGCGGTGCTGATCTGCGCGATTGACTGGCATCAATCACATCGATACTCCCACGTATTTTCCGTAAAAGTACCGATACGTGGAATTCGAGGTTTTCATTGATACTCGATCGATCGATGATTCATCGATCGGATCTCTTGGGGTCATACAGAGATGGGTAAAATCATTGAAAATCCTCTTAACGCCGTGATAAAACAAGATTTGATAACACGATTGGTACGTGGCGACTTTCAATGTCCTCAATTTTATCGATACTCGATACGCTGCCCCCTCCCCCCCCCCTCCCCCATTTACCCACCCACCACCCACAGCATTGACATCAATTCTTGACATCCTCCCGACCGTAGGTCCACTCGATTTTTATTATGTATTTATTTATTTTTCATTATCGCTATCGTCTTCGTGAAGCAGGATGCGTCACGAAAAGATTCTATCCGTCACTCTTATCTGATATACGGTTGCTCAAGTGCCGTCTCTCTTGTCTCTCTTGCGTCAGTAGACAATCGCTTGCGTCTTTGAAGGCAGGTTTTTTTTTCTTCAACAGTTTCTTTTTTTACATCAATCTGGATCGCTCTTCCCCCCTTCCCCCCTCCCCCCTCCCCCGCAACAGGACCCGCGCCAATCACCCTACTCTTACGTCGGATCCTCCAGGCTTACGATCGCTACGTTCTTTCACATGAAAAATCGCCACTTACGCACTATCCTTAAGCCGAGTACACAGACGCGCGTAAACGTAAGTGCACGGTCCACTTGCGTCACCGGTAACCTCAAACGACGCAGCGGCGGTTTAAGGGCTTTTGGGATTGGGAAAAAGGACGCTCACCGACGCCCGGCGTCCGTCAGTTAGCTCGGGCGCTCTTTCGACGTTGCACCAATAAATTCCGTCGTCGCTCTAATTTCCCTTCAGCCTCCCTCCTCTGGTTTCAGGTATTTCACCCTGCACGCAGGCTGCTTCTTTATCCTTATGGACCCGGCATAAATGCCGCGAGGCAATTCCAAGCTTAAAGCTGACCAAATAGGTCGATCGTAACGCAACATGCGCAAAACTCCTCCGCCTGGAAATAAAGTCTCGAAGGATCGTCCTTGAGCTTTGGCGCTTTCCGGCCGTTCCGGAAAAGCACGAGGCTTCGTACGCAGCGACGACGCGTGCCGGAGAATTCCCAGCGAGTTGCCACCAGGAGGGGCGGCCAATTCTTTGGATCTTCCGTGTCCTTCTCTTTCTTGCTATCCGGGCGAGCGGATCTCTCTTTCTTTCGCGTAAAAAAGTAATAGGGCCACTGGCATCGCTCGACCGGAACGTCGGACGGCAAAAGTCTCGTTCGGTCGGCCGGGTTTGTCGCGCAGTACAAAATCCGCTTGCGCGCGTTGTCTCTTCGGCCTGTCTCCGTCTTCGTTCTTTCCTCGAGCTTTCCGAGGCGTCCCTCTTCGTCGCTCTCACTCTCTGCACCGCCTGGCCCTTATTGCCTAAGTCAAACGTCCAGCGGACGTCTCTCGATTGATTAATCTAATTGGATCGCAAACACACGGTTTACCTTGCCCGGATACTATCGTGTGTCTTTGCGTTCCTCCGTGGCTGCTGTGGTGGAGTCCGTGCGCGTCTGTTGGAATCTCCTGAGAATCGATTCGATCGATTAACAATTATTATCGCCATTAGGATGCTCGATTAGGATAAGAATATATATGTGATATTGATAATATTGAATAATCAGTGTTCGATCACTTTGACCTTTTTATTTTCAATTTTAATTTTGCACTAAGTATTTCTTGATGATAACAGTATTTTTTTCTTTTTTTCTTTATCTCTCCTGCCTGTTTAATGGTCGGATACCGTCACGTGAATTTTACAGTTCCGTCATTTCTTGGCTGTTCCGCTGTAGCGAAAATGACGATTGACAGACGTGGATTAAAATTACGGACAAAAGGTAGGCGCACCGATCGATAGGCAGAAGGTTCAATTTGCCGGGAGGCTTTTTCGGCTCGTCAAATATCGATCGGCTTCCTCTTCAATCTTTGACGTCCAATCGACTTGACGACGACAAACGAAAGGACTGACGACGCACGCCATCGACACGTGGAAGGTGCGTATACGCACATGCGTGTACCTTTGCACGCACATACCGATACGATAATACATTTCACGATATCGAGTCGAAGGAATATGTTCCCTTTCAATTAATTTTAACGTAAAATCGATATTTACCTAATTTCTCGAGAAAAAAAAATCAATACGCTCCACAGTCTAGAATCTTTGGTAAATGGTCCAGTCGGTTGGCCCGAAAAAAAGTCACAGCAATGGCTCCGTGCCTTACGAACGCATGGCAACGCGTAGTAGCCATACGCGACAGTTAAATATTCTACTGTACAGGCCACAACGTATCCTTCCTGTTTTACGTGCATAGAGCAAAGGTAAGCTCAGTGACCTTTGACCCCTCCGTGTTAATTCTCTTGTGGATTAATTGTCAAATCGATTCGAACGGACGATACAAAGGCCCAAAAGCCTTTTGTCCCTATTCCGCAAGTGTGCAAATGAGAATTTTTAAAATGGAACGTAATCGATTCGACGTTTTGCACTTTGTGCCTGGGGGGGTGGTGGGTGGTGGGTGGGGGGCGTAAGGTGGTTGCTTCGTCGTACGTGCTAAACGGCGTAAAATAAAAAAAAATTGCAGAGCAATTTTCTTAGCGCAATAGACTTCCGCACTGTGGTCACGTGGGCTCTTTTTTATGTGCGACAGTAAAACTGCTTATCGTTACTTTAAAGAGATAAGAGTGTCATTTTGAAATTGCGAGACTATCTTGCACTTTCTCGTGCAACCATAGAGATGCAGGGTGCTAGTGCCATTTTGTACTTTATCTGTAACGGGTGATCATGGTATTCGATGTATTTGTTTTGTGGAAAAAAACGAATACATGAAAATCGAAATTTTTGTCGATGAGCTGAACTTTTGTGGATTTAGATTTTTGTTCTTCTTCCTTATTCCTCTGTTTCTTGGGTCCCGTTATTCTTGAAGAGAAAATTCATTGGCGCCCACGTGTCAACAAGACTCGTAATCAGTGTTGTGGCTTTCGCGACGTTGCCATACGCACTTCCCCAAACCGATAGCAACTATTCTGCAATCACTGCCTATGACCGGGCTAGTGGGGAATTTCCATCCCTTAACTTACTCTGACTCATTCGGAACATTCGAAAATTAGACAGCCTTATCATTCCAAATACCAAAGTACAGCTCAGGCAATCTTTGACGCATTACAGTCCAGCCCCTGGTTCCATGCCGAACTAGCCTGACGATTTTTACTGTAAATTCATGGATAATAATTATTAACCATGACCCTGCTGCGGTTAATTATTTTTTGGCCAATAAACCGATAAGGGTCTACCGCACAACTGTTAGTCGGTATTTCTGCGAAAAATCAATTGAAAAATTGTGCTTCGATGTCAATCTATATTATTGAAGAAAGAATTTGTTTTTTTAATTCAGAAAAAATTCTTGACTGACGACAATTAGTACTGAAATTTTTTCTCTCTCCGTCTCTCTCCCTCTCGCGGTATAAAGGTCGCACGGCGAAAAAGAAACTCGCATTTTTATCCATGACGAAGTTAGCACAAATCGTCTATAAAGTTTTTTAACGGGATTTACCGAGTATAAGGGATTGGTCGAGTCATTGTCAGGGGGGAAAGTTGTATAAGGGGAGAAATTGAATTTAAGAGAAAATGAGCAAAAGATAGAAATTTTTTGTTTTCGAAAATCGACGAAGATATTATTCTATCGTATCTCATTTTCGAATTGACGACTCTCCTGTCTTCTCGAAAATGAATAATTCCTTCGAGCATCTGAAATTCAAAGCATCCCCGTTATCAATACTTTTTTATTATTTCTCTCCTTGCGCTTTTTGCTTATTCATGCGCGCCAATTTTAAACGCGTACGCGAAACTGGAACGCGACCCTGCAATTATAACCTAAATCGAAACTTTCATAGAATTTAACTACCGGTGAACTTCTTAGGTCGCGAGGACACGTGACGGCAGTACAAAGGCGTCCCCGGTCGACGACGCTTATTCGACGCCATAAATAATTCTGGTTTAATACTGCAAAGACTACCAATACGATTATACGTATTCCATAGGCTTTTATGCTACTGTAATTTCGTCAAGTCGTGAATTTTTGTGCGTTTTCATGAAAATATAAAAATCATTCAAATTCCACGTTTTTACGTTTTTATTACACATTAGTTCAATTTACGTACTTTGAGTTTCGAAAAATTTAAAAAGATTTTACAATCATGGAAGCCCCGGCAATATCACGGTATGTCGATGATCCTCTTGATTTTCACTATTGACGTCAAAGCTTCGCGCTTGATAATCATAAATTTGCCGTGGCCTTTATATAATAATTAATTTCCTCGTGTTATCAATCGTCAAGCCGATAAGCCCACCGATTTTACTCGCTTCGGTACCAAATTTTTCGACTGTCGTTAATGATAAGAATTTCCTAGGCTTGCGTCTGCAGCTAATGAAAAATTTTTGATGGACAAGATACGTTACCTAAGGAATATATATATATATATATATCATATGTAAAACCTGAAACAGATTTCCACCAATGATTCCCTCTACAACTGCATTAACGTTAAGGACAACAGCTGTCCCGAAAGTTAGTTCGAATGTCCTATAGCCCACAACCATGTATAGAGTCCAGAGCCTAGATTACGAAAAAAGATAAATATATATATATATATATATATATTCCGCGTGAAAAATACTTGATCAAAAATGATGCAAAATCACACCAGCGTGACCTTTCATCGCTATTACGTGATACCCCAAGAAAGTATATCTTTTATCAGAAAAAAAAGGAATCCAAAGGAATAAAATGTAGCGCGCATCGAATTGCTGTATGCGTCTCCATATATTTACGTAGCAAATATTAATGAGAGAGATGGCACTGCTAATCAGACTGCGGTATCAGTTGCAGGATTAAAGTGAAAAAGGGCAGGGTTGCCGTGACTCGGGGCGATCTATCAGAATGCAACAGCGCGTAATGCGTTAGGCTCGGTGAAACTGCTGGAACGTCGAAGGGGCTAAGTAAATAAGTAAAAGAGTAAAAGGTGGGAGAAGGCAGAAGCAGTCGTGACGAGGGAAGCCAAAAGGCTCCGCGATATCAATGATCAAACAGCATCGTGCACGAGCGTCAAACTCGCGTAGGTCCCACCCGTGGAGACGCGCCTGTAGGCATCGAGTCACTCGCTAACTCACTAACTCAGTCAGTCAGTCAGTAACTCGCGCGCTAGTCGGTTCGCTCAGGCGGTGCTTGTTTTTATTATTTCTCTCGTTCGGACGGACTGGAGGCGTTCCACGCCGGTTTACTAGAGCGCGAGTCACTCGGATTCAAAATTTTTAAGTTAGTTCACTTCTTTTATTTTGTTACATTTCTTTTTTCTCGTTTCTCGTTTTATAAAACAAAAGAAGGTTATACCCGAGACTACTTTGAAAGTTGCTGTCAGTCTCTCGGTGCGGTCAAAAAGAAAAGAAAGAAAGGAAGGCCGGCAATCGAAGTGGCCTGAGCTTTGAAAATTTGGCAAAATATTTCTACCTTCTCTTGGGACTTTTCCTTTTTTTCTTTTGCTTTCTTTCGCTACCTAAACAAGCCCTCGCGTGTTTCTTACGTCCCGAACCAACGGTTCGTAGGCCACTACCGTTATTGCGGTAGGTACGGGACACACTGGCAGCTCAATTATTCTTGACAGTGTAAGCGGGTTGCCAACGGAGCGACCCGGTAGTGTCGGCGTTACCGTTGTGCGTTGTGTGTGAATTTTTGTTCTACTTCTTTTTATATGTATACCTCGATACTGTGTGACGCAGAATTAACGTGTTACCCTGATTGGATTTTAGACACTGAATTCGTTCACGCTGGAATCACGGGCAAGGTAATACATAAGAATGACATTTTTTACCGGGGCGTTTCCTTTGATTCTACCCTTGTACGATTTTTCTTTTCGTTTAAAGTTCACGGTTTCGGCCTTGACTCCTTTGAAGTTTCTTGAATGCCTACGGTTGTCCGACGGGACCGCAGTGGTTATTGATTAATTCATGATTGTCACGTGTCTCTCTGTGCGAAGACGATGACGAACATGGGACGGGAACGTAGAAGCGTAATGTTTGTCTTAACGCATTTTCCTTAATTTTATTTATATTTCTTTGGTCGAGTTTCTCTTCTCCTTTTGCATTGACCCGACCTTCATCCCGAGGAAAGTGGCAGATACCAGTTACAGTGGTGTACCGTAAATCGGCGTGACTTATCGTATAAGGACTTAGCAACGGAAGCGCGACGCGATGACTGTGCCTGGATCGAAATAGAATTACGAATGAAAAATGACGTAAACAGTGATGATGATGCTGCCGCTGCTATGGCTGCTTGTAAAGTCTGGATATCGCGCTCGTTGAGGCCAGTCTGAAATTGGTCAGGAAATTGCGAATGAAAATGATTTACCTGATAAAATAAGGTAGATGATATCTGATATTTTATCTGTAAACTGGTTTCCCTCGGTCTTCTACGGTTTCCTTTGGCTGATTGAGAATCTACAGGAAACTGGAAATCGTTTGAAAACGAGACGGAGCGACGGCACTACGGGAAATTAAAGTAGGAGCCTTTTCCGTTCCTCGGAATCTCTGTTCTAGACTTTTTTTTTTTGTACTTCATATTGATGTTGACGCTCTGACTCAGAGATGGCGCCACTGCGCCAAGTCTCTAAGGTGCGTTCGCGCTAACTCGGCGCCGCCTCGCTATCGATGGCTGAAGTTCTCGTTATGTTTCACCGCGTTCGAGCGCCAGGGAAACTCTACTCTCCCCGTTAACGTGCCTTGATGGTTTCCTCTCGGACGCGGATATTTATTTGAGTGTTTATTGTACACGGTGCTCCCTTGGAAATTTGACGTTAAGGTAATGACACTTTGCATGGATATTTTACACGAGTTATGCCCATGCTCGTACGTCATGGGTCGCGCCTGTGAATATCGATGCTTTGTTTTTTCCTCCCTTCTATCTCGTTTTTTATGTCCCTTGGTTTAGTCAATTCTATTCGTTAATTCTCGTTTCTTTTCTTCGTGCTCTTACCTAATTCTTTGAGACCCTACTTTTCTTCGATCGGCTTATGTTATCCGGTGTGGCTCTCTGATTCGCCACGAATTTATTCTTACGCCCTGTTGACACATAACCTCTTCAGCTGGATAGGTATAGAGCACATATATTTTCTTAGGGCAACTGTATTTGTTTAATCAAAAAAAATACTGGATCACATTTGTCAACTTCTGTCTTGCGGTTAGTTTCTTATTCTTGTTATGTTGAAGAATCTCTTGCCATGCTTCGAAATGTCTGATGTCTGTTTTGTCTCTACTTATTTTTATTTTTGTCAGCCGCTTATGCCTGTAGCATACGTATCTTTGATTTAATAAACATTTCTAATGATAAAAGTGTCTTTCGTCATGTCTTCTTTGTCAGATGATTAATTTCCTCGGATCATATAATAATACATTACATTTCTATAAGAGTGTGATAGATGCTTAGGTTTTGTTGTAAATAATTCATCATAAGAGCGTTTGCTGCTTGATTTAATTACTTTATTTATTTTCATTTGCACCCATTATGTTTGTTAACATTTTTCTTCGTAGGCCATTCAAAGATGGTACTTGCTTTTATTATTTCATTGTCGCTTAGTGTCAAACAATCTGTAATGAACTACCATTACAAAATTTTTATTTAACAATGTATCATGCAGAGAACTATAATAAACCTCATGAATTACATGATATAGTACCTATGAAATTTCTAAAAAAATGCAGATTCATGGCTCCGTTTAAGTACACATTGAATTTTTAAAAGAGGAATCATTGATATAGAGTAATCATAACAAAATCCACTTCACATTCATGGTTGCCTCTTCTCTATCCAATGACACACGTAGTATCGCAGTAAGCATCTTACCCAGTATAGATTATCAAAGTGCCAATATTAGCATAACAGAAAACTCTACTGATATCCCAGTAGCATCAATATACTGTCGAACCAAAGTGAGATTCTAGAATATTAAGTGCATCCTATCGGTGTGCCACGCATAAAAATTAATTTGTCTACAAATGTCAATTATCGATTACTCCAATGACCTTGTCATGTCTAAACCAGAAGTTCACTGTAACCCTCTCGTACAATCCAGTGTAATCAATGATGCTGAATGATTTCCTCTAGAACCAAAGATTTACACTGTTCACTCTACTTGATCCGTATCAGAGAGCAACACTGTAGTACATTGAATATGCATCTATCAATAAATTTTGGTAATACGAAACGCGAAGCAAAATATATTTCTGCAGTATAACTTTTCCTTGCTGGTAGAAAAACTTATTAAAATAATTAGCAAAAAAACTGGCATTCCTACCATCGACTTTCAAATGAAATATAGAGCTGTTTAACAATAGCGTTGAGTTTCTCCGAGTTTCTACAGCTATTGATTATACATAGATTTTCATAACTACACACGTCACTTGTACCGCGTGTAATGCAAAGCAAATTCGCTTGCTATTTATAACAGTGACAATGAGAGAAACTTCGTGTGGCTGAACAAAGTTTATATCTAAAATCAAGCCAGGCATTATGTCCATAATGGAAGAGCACGCAGAGACAAGTAGCATGCAGGGCATTCATTCACAGTACTGTGCACTTTAATGCAATGCCTTTTTATACCTCAGTGTCGACGGCAGCCTTGACATTCGTAAAAAATTGAGCGACTCCTCGGATAAATACATTAAGCCCACACTATATTTCACCGAGCGTCAGGAAGACGCTCTTTATTTCGAATTTATCATTAAATTAGGATCCTTCCTTTCTCGATGACATTCTCCCTCGTGGAAGGACAAGTAAAAATAAATTACATCCTGCATTATCCATTTCGTTCTAAATAGAAAATACGACAACGTCGTCGACGCGTTTGAATATTTCACTCGGCTTAATTCGCAACATGACGTCATGATTAATTTTGGGCCCCATGTCCTACTACGTCGCTGGTTACGGAATTGGCATTTCTTGTGGGAACGGCCGCTCACGTGACCAGTACATTCTGCATCGTTCGCGCACGCGCACGCGATGGCGTCGTTTTCTAGATCCAAAAAAAAAATAGAAAAAAAAAACAAGCCTTTGAATTTTCCTTCACAAAAACGATCGAGCAGACCAATGGAAATTTTGGGATAGTCTATTAACGATACTTCGTCGATTTAGTCTGGAATCATAAGAACAACGTTGTTCAGGTGCATCTATGTAAATACAGCATTATCGATAAGGAGAAGCGTTGCGTCTAATTCCGTTTTAATAGTCTCTCCAGCGAAAATAAACTTGTTGTAAATAAAATAGCGACTAGCCCGCATATCTGGAATGCCAGATCCGACTGACTTACATAACACAAACTTAATCCGAAATGAATTACGTAGACGTAGCTTGAAATATAATCGTTATCTGTCTGACCCTAACTTCGTGCAATCCGCGAATAGCTGCGTGTCAATGATCTTATCGTTATTGTTATTATCGTGCATAAACGTATGTAATAACGTGCGTTCGGCTACGCCAGAATCCTATGTACGAACGTATACAGGATATTTCAATTGGAACGTACTAATTACATGTGACAGCTGTTACTTTTGTCCGAGTGCAGTCAGGACATGCGAAACACGTGACTTCTATGTCTATGCATCGCTAAGCTATAGACATACTTTAGTTTTCCTTTGAGGTCAACGATAAATAATCATTATTGCCAAACGACGGTCAAGCAAAATGCCATTTTATGACAGCCGTCGTGTACCGACTGGTCCGTTTAAGTCCTGTATACGCTGTCGAGTGTAAATTGTCCCACGCACAATAATTTAATCGAATAAATTCGTCGTCGTAAAGAAATCGGTTTTAACTGGTTCCCGGATCGATTTATACGTTCGTATACGAATTTGATAATCGGCAACCAGCAACGGACACCCCTCCCCACGTGGCTGCAAACCCTCAGGCCGATTGACACGTGAACTTGGGTGGAATCTGTCGGCGTCATCTTTTAACACGCATGAATAAACTTGAGAAACCTGTTGATGACTCATACGTTACGTTACGCCTACACACGCATCGGTAAATCTGTACGTTCAGGGAATCGACGATCAGCATGGAAATCGTTATCGTTGTTATCGGTGACGACACGGCGGGTATCCTTTCAATATTCTTGAACGAATTTACAATGCCAATTGACATTTATAAATCCAACTGGTCGGCTCGATCGATGTCGGCTCTACTTTATTGAGTGCTAATTCGCGACTGGCGCTGTCCTCTTGGCTATTAGGCTCGTAACCCTTATTGATCCGCTACCGCTATCACACCGGTGCATGTGCATAATTGCATATTCAAGTTGGCAGCACGCTCGTAGCTGTGTACGTTAAATGGAAAATGAACCTGCGTTCGTGAGCCCCGCGTTCACCTACACTGCTGCCCCTTGTGTACGCATCTTGTTAGTCAGATTCCCGTGGACAATGATCCAATGAATCTACAATGACTATTAATTAAGATAATCGCGGATCGTTTTATGTGGTTATCGGAGGATCTTTTTTTTTTTTTCTTCTCTCGAACAACGTACGCGATTCTACCGTATCCCGTGTACGTGCGAATGTTGTATGGTACGACTGTTTTCTGTCGTCTCTAAAAATCTATGTGTCTCAATGCATTTTTCTTGCCGTTTCAGCTACTGGAGCTCCGCGACTGGGTTGGAGGCCGAGGGAGCCAGTGCCAACGAGGGAAGCAGCAGGAGTGGATAACTTTGGGGGGGTCTTGGAGAAAAGAAGTTGGCACGAGCCAACGTGAGAGATTGAGAGAAAATGGCGACGATAGACGGCCGGCCGGCCCAATATGGAATCACCCTCAAGCAGCTTCGGGAGCTCATGGAGCACCGAGGCCGCGAGGGTATCAACAAAATCAATAGCTATGGCGGTGCGCAGGAGATCTGTAAAAAATTGTATACCTCGCCGAGTGAAGGTAAAGCAATTATCAGATGATTATTAAGTAATTGCCAAAGAGCAAGAATTGGCTCTGCGGGCACTGGCTCGTGCGTGTGCTTGAGCATAATGATAATAAAGCATGTCCTTCCAACAGGTCTCAGTGGCTCAGCGGCTGACATGCAGCACAGGCGAGACACATTCGGCTCCAACATGATACCTCCGAAACCACCAAAAACCTTTCTACAATTAGTATGGGAAGCGCTGCAGGACGTTACGTTAATTATCTTGGAGATAGCCGCCCTGGTCTCGCTAGGTCTGAGCTTCTATCAGCCGGCGGACGAGGAAGAACGTACGTAGCAAGCTCAGTTTGTTCTTTTGGTCCTCCACCTACCACCCGTCCCTCCCCTCTCTTTCCTGATGCAGATGCCATTCTTATAATGCCCTCCCCCCTCGCCCATCTCTCGTCATTCTCTAGGTCCTGCTTCCGTTGTCTCTACATTTCCAACAACAACAACAACAACAAAGGTATACGCGTGACGTATATCCTCCGAACCCCCCTTTACATTAACTCTATCTGCATATCCTTCGTCGTGCACCAGGCTTGGCGGCTTGGATCTTCTAAGTGGAATCTGTGCAGTGAAAATGTTGCGTCGTACCCCCCCCCTGGTCAAACGAATACAATGAAAATAGCGCCGTAGTTAAAGAGTAATGGCGATAAGATATTTGAAAAAAAAAAAAAAAAAAAAAAACAATAGAAGTAACTCAATATAACTAGATTAAAAGGTATCCATGAGAATGTTTAGTTGTGCCAGGTGTGTGTCTCTCAAGAGAATTTCTTTTTTTTATTCGCATTCGTAGCCGAAACCAGGAACGATGCTTCTACCGTCTATTACTCCAACGACGGTTCGCAGGCGAAAAATAGTTAAGTGACGAACGAATAGTTGGTTTCTTTTTTTTATTCTTTTATCTTCCTTCATTCACTAGATAAATTTGGCTAACGTGTGCGTGGTAGCAAATTCTATGGAATCGGTAGAACGTTGAGCGTTATCCTTTTTTTTTTTTTTTTTTTTTTTTTCCCTATCTTCTTTCTCTCGTTCGCTATATGCGTTATGTCAGTTTGTTCCTCTTCTTCATTTAATTTCACTGTTTATCGTCTGGTTTTATTTCTATCGTATTCTGCGCTCAGATTCGACGAGTCCCTTCTTACTTATGGACGCATTGATAGTCGAATATGTCGCTCTGTTATCTCTATCTGTATCTATCTGTGTCGTGTCGACGTACGTGTGTAGGTGGATTATTGTTATTGTTTTTTTTTTTTTTTTTTTTTTTCACGTAGCCTCGTGACGACAGTGATTCCCAGACGATTGTTATCATAAATCATACTTTATCGGAATACGACAGCAGGTTGTCCATCTTCATATCGGTGCTATCGTCATTCGAAAACTGTGACTGGAAGGACGGAAGTTCTTACGTGGAAATTTAATCTGGTTTTTTTTTTTTTTTTTTCTCTTCAAAAATCTTAATATCCACTATCTATAGCGTATCATGAAATTTATTCGTTTATCATAATTTGGGAAACACTGATCACGATGAAGATTAGAGTAATGTTCTACACGAGACACGATGCTCCTTCTCTCCCCTGTTTTTCACGATTCTTTCTAAACTGATTCACATTTTATCGACATTCAAGTTTTATTCGACGTTCATCGCTTCTTTGCTTTTACTGTACACGTCCTGACTCTTTAGATACGTGTTCGTGTAACTGGATGCAAGCATGGCCTCTGTGAAATTCGTAAAGCTTTCTTCTTCCTCACGACTGCTCGAACCACTAATACGAGTTTCACGACTCTCGCGCGGAAACAAGCAATAAATGTCAAATTGCACATCCACCGGCAATTTCAGTGACAGCGACAAGAATCGCAATAGAAGAACGTGTACACGGTCAATCGCTATTGTTGTGTCAAGATCGTTCCTGTATCGCGTGTAATCAGTGTAAGGTACGACTGGAAAAAAAAAAAAAAATATTATCATCAGTTTTCCAGGAATTCAGTGTAAGACCTGAACGCAAATGCATCCTTGTAACTCTCCTTATTACCACGTGGCGCCCAGCTTCATCTTTAAACTCAGCATCCTTAATGACGAGCCTGACAACGGTTACGAGGAAAGTGTTGGAGGAACTAGAAAAAAAAAAGAAAAAAAAAAGAAAAGTGAACGTTCACTCGCATCCGCTTGAATATATCCTCCAAGGATCTCTTCTCTGCACTGTGCATCTCGAATGCATTCTGTTGTGCATGTGCACCACGTGCATACGTAAGGTCCGGATATAAATATTTATGAATATGGAAAAATCCCTTACAACGAAACATATACTATTTTACTGCTTTACATAAATTCTTGTTGTTCAGCTCTGTCGACACTTCTCTGTCCCTGTTACTTATGTGATGGTCTGTACTGCACGGATGGATGGTCTTGCTGTGTGTTTTGTATTCAGGATATACGTACTCGGAGACCTGATGCGTGCGCGACGCGTAATCACCTTGGATCGGAGAGACAAGAGATTAAATGAAAATTGAGAAAAATATGCAAATTCAATCTCGAAAGTGACAGATACATTTGCTTGGGGATTTTAGATATATTTTGTATTACTTTGCTCGGAAGTAACAGCCTCTTACTTTCTCGGGAGGCTGTGTTTGTCCTTCGTTCGCGCATTTGCTTGGTTACGCGAAGCTGTATGGACCTCTTGACGGAATTGCATATCTATTTCTCGGATTGACGAGGGACACTGATGAAAATCTATCGTCTTACCGAAGCTTATTCAGTTTGTGTCACTTTTTGATCGAAATCAGGCATCAGGGTGAAATTTTCGATTTTTTTTTTTTTTTTTTTTTTTTTTTTTCCTTTCGAAAAATTCAATCTTGCATCGATGTATTGTCGTATGGATATATCACTCGTGCGAATGCCTCTCTGCAAGTTTTGTATCTGATTTCGTCGCACGAGAATCTTCCAATCTCCTCGTGGACGAACGTCCCTTATCGTGCAGTTATCACCGATAAGGACTTTCGAAAGGTTATCCCGTGTACCCGATACCCGAAATTTTCTTTCTGGCAAATTCGAATACGGAAGGAGAGCGGTCATCGCTCGTCTTCGCATATTCGCATGAGAATTTGTTACTGGCACATTTTTAACCGTTTCCTAAACTATTTCAGCATTGATAGACGAGGACGAGTCGAAGTACGGATGGATAGAGGGTCTCGCCATTTTGATTTCCGTAATCGTCGTGGTGCTCGTCACGGCATTCAACGATTACTCGAAGGAGAGGCAGTTCAGGGGTCTTCAGAGCCGGATAGAAGGAGAGCACAAGTTCTGCGTTATCCGGCAGGGAGAGGTCAAACAGATATCGGTGTCCGACATTGTTGTCGGCGATATTTGTCAGGTAGGAATTTTTATCAGCAGTTTTTATCAAACTTTTCTACGTCTTCTGCAAATAGTTTCCGCGTCACGCCGATCTGAGGTAAGTCCTTGCGACTCGGCGCACCTGCAACGCGAGAGAGCAGGTACCAAATACGATGATTCCCGTGCGAAAACGTTTGACCAAGTTTCAATGGGTTTCGGAACACTCGGTACCTCGTGGAAATTCCTGCCGATCCAATGTGTCCTGGACCACGTGATCCAGCTAGTCGCGGCCGATCTTTATTGGGACTTTTTTTTTTTATTTTCATAATTTCAGATCAAATACGGCGACCTGCTGCCCGCTGACGGTATCCTCATACAAAGCAACGATCTCAAAGTGGACGAGTCCAGCTTGACCGGAGAATCGGATCACGTCAAGAAAGGCGAAGCATTCGATCCTATGGTGCTTTCCGGTGAGTCTTGTCAAATAATCTTTGACTCTCCCTTGTTATCGTCGTCCGCGTCTCTTGTGCCGTAACGACCAGGGAACAAGCAAATACGAAGAGTTGCGAATAGGTGGAGCTTTCATTGGTTTTTTTATTTTTTTCTTTTTCATTCCGTCAGGTACCCACGTGATGGAGGGCTCCGGTAAAATGTTGGTGACTGCCGTGGGCGTAAACTCTCAAGCCGGTATCATCTTCACACTCCTCGGCGCAGCGGTGGATCAGCAGGAGCAGGAGATCAAGAAGATGAAAAAAGGTATGAGATTTATCTTCGAGAAGGAGACACTTGAAGCCAGGTTTGCCAATATTGCGCTCGCTACACTTCTAACTCGGACGAAACAAACAAGAGAAACTTTCTACGAGCGACACTACCCACCCCTTGGAGATTACAGCGTCCACTTCCGTTCCGGACGTAAGAGGATTAGTCAATTGGTCTTGTTGAACTTGCAAAGTGCCTCGTGAAACTGTAGTTCAATCTTCTTTTTTTTTTTTTTTTTTTTTTAATAATAATTAAAAAGAAACATAATACGAGAAAAGTGTAACGAGCGCTCGACTTCGCGGCATGAAATTTTCAGACTGTCTAAAAACGAGTGTGGACCAACTCTTGTGGGGCGGGGGGGGGGGGGGGGGGGGGGGGGGGGGG
>JARQTH010000585.1:430958-451856 GCA_030142595.1 Trachelus iudaicus
ACCACCACCACCCCTTTCGTGAAACAAAAAAAAAAGCGAAATTGAAAATGGACGCATGGTTTTTGACTTTGATGTGACCGATTTAATATGAAACATATACGTATATACTGTAATGGAGGACCCTTCTGCTGCCGTCCAACCCCCCTCCCCTCCCCCCCCCCCGCCTATTTTTTTGGCATGTAACCGCAACAAGTACTAGAGTGGACGTTTTTTTCTTTTTTTTTTTTTCTTTTTTTGGTCTTTCTTTCTTCTGACCTGCCTACTAATTACTAAAAGCGTTAACGAGACCAATCGTAAATTGTATAGTCGATCGATCGAGAGTTACTTATGCACTTTTCTCGATCGAAAGTCGCGCTTGAAAAAAAAAAAAAAAAAAAAAAGAAAAAAGAAAATATCAATACGTGTCCACTCGTAGAAGACCTCATCAACATTCTCACGTACGAATATCCCAATCAGCTGTAATTGCGAGAGATCGCGATCAATTTCTCAAGTAATCGCAATTACCTTTACTGTGCATCGTGTCATGCTCCGTTCGGACTGTTACCATTCGCTGTTAGTCCGTTTCACAAGAGAACTTGAAGTGTGCACGATCGCCGTTAGATCGCTAAAACAATGTATTTCTTCCGAGGCAGAGTCGAGGATGCAGAGGCGGCCGATACGCGGCGTTTCCATTGTCGTCGGCTAAAGAAAACTTTTTTTTTTTTTTTTTTTTTTTTTGAAAACAAGAACTTCGCTCCTCGCGGATACAAATGTCGCGCGTTATCGTTTCCACGTGTGATTGCACTTGCGCATCGTTCTTATCGAAGTTGTCCAGCAGTTTGATGCTCGCGTTTGGAAACTGGCCTGCTGCTGGGGCTCAAGTCGATCGATCGAGTTCAAGGCTTGAGCGCAGCCTCTCACTGGTACAGAATCGGCCAGTTTCTTGATTGTCGGTGGGAAGAATCTTTAATCACGGCTGCGACAACGGAAACGCTTATCACGATTATCCTTATCTCCTCAAAGGGACATTACGAAAGCTTGCGATCGTAGCTTCGATCGAAAGGAATTTATTTCCTCTTTCGATCTCTGGTCGCCTCCCGTGATGCTGGTGACTTATCGAGTCGTTTGGGTGATGCGGGATTTTATTTGTCTTTGCCGTAATGTCCTCTGAGGATTTAATTGTATGTACGATAGATTGATTTTTTTTTTTTTTTTTTTTTTTTTTTTGTGCTGAAATCCCTGGGTGTCCCTTGATCCTGATTCGAGATGCTCTCGTACGCTTATCGCTCGTACTTCTTATCGATAGCTTCACGGATAACGGTGGTTCGACGGGTTTCTATGTAAATTGGAATCACTCTTCGTACGTTTGCAGATGAAAATTATGAGAGCCTCTCGAATTTGTTTGCCACTGTAGTTGTGTCCTGTTAGTGAATTTACCGTTTTTTTGTACTGGGACTTTGCGTCAGTCGTGTGGTCTGGAAGTTTGGAAAACATTCGAGTGTCGATTTTCAAATTCACTTGTTACAGAGAAATTTAAGATTTTTTTTTTATCTTTCACGGTAAATTCAAAAATAACTTCCAGGCTGTTCGTTGATTTATTATCGTGGAGTGACCGCCGCCGCCGCCCCCCCCCTGCTTGCCCCTCCCACCCTGTTCACTCCGTTTCCAGAAAGTGTGCCGCCCCCCCCCCCTCGCCCTTCTCCTTCAGGATCTCAAATAACAATAATAATTAGAATAAAGATGAAAAAAGTTAAAAAGAGAGCATACCACAAAAAAGAAAGAGAATCGCGCGCGTTAAGAGGCAAGAGGGCGAAACTTCGGGACGAAGGACTTATAACTGGCAAGTAGGGAAATTTGAGGAGAAACGAATGAAGGAAGAGAAACGAGAATGGCGAACGAAAAAAAAAAAAAAAAAAAAAAAAAAACAAAGAAAAAGAAATAAAAAAAAAAGCCCGACACATCCAGGAGAGATTGCTAATGAATTTTGTTTTGCATGCGTTTTCTTTATCTAGAGGCTAAAAAGCAGCGGAAGAAGAAGTCGCTACCAGGTGATTAAAATTCAAAATAATACATATCGCTCCGCAGCAAGAACGTCACGTAAAAGGGATATATTTTGGAAAAAGCGAGAATGTACTTAAGGCCAAGAGAAGGGGGAAAAAAAAAAGAACAAAAAAGTGGAACATCGTATCGAGCTTTTATCTAACTGCTCTGAATATTTCTTTCTTTCGCCATTAATAATATTCACATTTTCTTTTTTTTTTTTTAATTACGTAACTGCTTATCTTATCCTCTCTTTATGTTGTATTCTCTCTCTCTCTCTCTCTCTCTTTCTCTCTCTGCATCCATACGTATCTCTATGTATGTATGTATCTCTCTAACTGCCTACGACGTGACTCAATTATTCATTTTTTTTTTTTTCACTCTTCTAACATATAATTTACTAACGTCAGCTGGCATACCATTATTCATTTATTCAAATTACTAATTGAGCGATTAATTAGCCAATCGGTGTGTAGTACTCTTTCCTTATTTAGCTAATCGTATATCTATCTATCTCTCTCTCTCTCTCTCTCTCTCTCTAGTTAAAAATTAAAAGCTAAAAGTACTTCCGTTTAAAGGAAAATATGAAAACTGTCCGACCTCCGTTGGATGTGCAATCCTGACGTCACATCCTGCCGTGTCCAGGAAGTGTCCAAGAAGACTGTTCACGCAACTTCTTTGTATCTCTCGAAGCCAAAGCGCGTGCGAGCAGCTGAATGATTTTTTGTCTTTAATTGTATATGACAAATTTTTCCAAGAAAAGAAAGAAAGTGCAGCTGCTCGCTCGTTTGCTTTGGTAATTTTCTCTTTTTTTTTTTTTTCCTTGCCCCTCCCCGTACGAATCTTTGGGTTTCTCGCTTCGTTTCCTTATTGTGTGTTGCGCAAGCCGATCCTTTCGTGTTTTCTCCTCGGTGTTATTCTTATCGATGTCGACTGATGACGATGGTGGTTTTATGATCTGTTTTATTATTTTTTTTTCTTTCTTTTTTTTGTTCCTTTACAGCTAGTCTGATGCAACCTGTCTGTATAAATAATTACGTTATACCAAAGCTCACGGATTGCAGGACTTGTCTTTTCTTTTTTTTTTTTTTCTCCTGACGCAATCCACTATTTGCACTCGTAAAACGCATAGAGATGCATATGTGCATATTACTTGTGTATGGGTGAATCTTTAGATCTATTAATTAATCCAACTTGTTTTTTTTTTTTCAACTAATTCTTGTTTGATCTTTTTTTTTTCTTTTCTATTGCTTTGTTGCTTTATTGTTATTATTAATAATAGTCTTATCTCTCCGTTAACCTCCTGCTGAGTAATACACTAGTTTTTTTTTTTCTTTTCCTATTAATCCGACATCTTTCAGGATTTAATGCACGCGTTATACACACACGTCAATTGCTTCTCGTTTATACGCATTGCTAATATTTTCTTACATTTTTTTTTTTTACATGGGCCATTGGCAATGGTGATTCTTGGAATTCGTGAAATTGAAATTGCTCGAGTGAAATTGAACAACTGTGACTAACTTTTCTTTTCCCGCGAAATTGAAAAATTGCAAAAAAAAATATATATCGAATTTAAATCACGCTTTCATCGATCTCCATTGCCACAAATCGATACATGAACTTTCGTCACTCGCATCTCTTCATTGGTTACCATTAACTTTCGTTCGCAAAGAAAGGACCTCGACTTTTGAGCTGACCCTCTTACTTGGACCAAAGATCATTCGTGATGCGAAGACAATAGATTTTAAAAAAATATTTCCACTCGATCGAACCAATCGGTACGTCACTCGTCCGGGTCCTTTCCGAACGTAACGATCTATCGTTGCATCGTTAAAAAAATTCACGCTTTCGAGCCGCATTCTGATCTCGACTTTATTTGAAAAATTCGTTCAAAAAAAAAAAAAAAGGTGAGGAGGCTGGCGAGATAACCGGAAACAGTCACGCGGCCGGCGGAAAGCACGAAGGCGGTGAGAATCATCACGCCCCACCCTCGGCGGCTCCATCCGAGAACAAGAAGGAGAAGAGCGTCCTCCAGGCGAAACTAACGAAACTGGCCATACAGATCGGTTACGCGGGTTCGATGATCGCTGTGCTGACGGTCGTCATTCTAGTCATACAATTCTGCGTGAAGACATTCATCATGGACGAGAAATCGTGGAAGAACACCTACGCCGGCGCCCTGGTGCGACATCTGATCATCGGTGTGACCGTCCTGGTAGTAGCTGTGCCCGAAGGTCTTCCACTTGCCGTAACCCTGTCGCTCGCTTATTCCGTCAAGGTTGGTATCACTGATAACCGAGAATTACATTGTACCGGTTGCCCGATTGATTATTCACTTTATTTTATTTGTTTTTTTTTTGCAGAAAATGATGAAAGACAACAATCTCGTGCGTCACTTGGATGCTTGCGAGACAATGGGCAACGCCACTGCCATCTGTTCGGACAAGACGGGAACTCTTACGACCAATCGCATGACAGTGGTACAGTCGTACATATGCGAGAAGATGTGCAAGACGATTCCGAGTTTCTCGGACATACCGAATCACGTTGGCAACCTGCTGATACAGTCGATCTCGATAAACTCCTCGTACACGTCCAAAATAATACCCTCGCAAGACCCTACCGAACTGCCGATGCAGGTCGGCAACAAAACCGAATGTGCCTTACTTGGATTTGTAGCGGCCCTGGGCAAGAGTTATCAGACGATAAGGGACGATCAGCCCGAGGAGACGTTCACGCGTGTCTACACGTTCAACAGTGTTAGGAAGAGCATGTCCACGGTGGTACCCAGGAAGGGCGGTGGCTATAGACTCTTCACCAAGGGCGCTTCCGAAATCATCATGAAGAAGTACGTAATATTTTGGGGATTTTTTGGCCACCACGGAGGACGTCCTGGCACTTTGTCATCCGTCGGCTGTATAATCTCTTTCATTTGTTATTCCGTTTTGTCTTATCAGATGTGCCTTTATCTATGGTCGCGATGGACACCTGGAGAAATTCACCAGGGAGATGCAGGACCGTCTCGTTAAGAACGTGATTGAACCGATGGCGTGCGACGGGCTTCGTACCATCTCGGTCGCCTATCGGGACTTCGTTCCGGGCAAGGCTGAGATCAACCAGGTCCACATTGAGAACGAACCTAACTGGGACGACGAGGAGAACATCGTGAACAATTTGACCTGCCTGTGCATCGTCGGCATTGAGGATCCGGTGCGTCCTGAGGTGCCCGACGCGATAAGAAAATGCCAGAAGGCCGGTATCACGGTCAGAATGGTGACTGGTGACAACATCAACACAGCCAGGTCGATCGCTCTGAAGTGCGGCATCTTCAAGCCCAACGAAGACTTCCTGATTCTCGAGGGTAAAGAATTCAACAGGCGGATCAGAGACAGCAACGGCGAAGTTCAGCAGCATCTCCTGGACAAAGTCTGGCCCAAGCTCAGGGTACTGGCTAGGTCCTCGCCGACCGACAAGTACACCCTTGTCAAGGGTATCATAGACAGCAAAGCCAGTGTGGCACGCGAGGTCGTTGCCGTAACCGGTGACGGTACCAATGACGGTCCCGCCCTGAAGAAGGCTGACGTTGGGTTCGCTATGGGCATTGCCGGCACCGACGTCGCCAAGGAAGCCTCCGACATCATCCTCACCGACGACAACTTCAGCTCGATCGTCAAGGCCGTGATGTGGGGTAGAAACGTTTACGACAGCATAGCCAAGTTCTTGCAGTTCCAGCTTACGGTCAACGTCGTCGCCGTTATAGTCGCGTTCATCGGCGCCTGCGCCGTCCAGGATTCGCCCCTCAAGGCGGTACAAATGCTCTGGGTCAATCTTATCATGGACACGTTAGCTTCTCTTGCACTCGCCACGGAAATGCCGACGCCTGATCTGCTTCTGCGTAAACCCTACGGTCGCACGAAGCCCTTGATCTCCAGGACGATGATGAAGAACATCCTCGGTCAGGCTATTTATCAGTTGACCGTTATTTTTGTTCTTCTGTTCGTCGGTGAGTATACCTAACTTCATTCTCTGTAGAAGCTATGAATCGCACCAGGACCAATTCTTGGCACAGGTTCTTCTCGGATCTTCGTTGCCCTTGCGCACACATAAATCTTTGGATGTTTCTTTTTGTTCTCGCTTTAAAAAAACAAAAGGTGATAAGATGCTGGACATCGATCCCGGAATAGGCTCGGCGGAAGCCGGTGGCGGGCCCACCGAACACTTCACCATCATCTTCAACACGTTCGTCATGATGACACTGTTCAACGAATTTAACGCCAGGAAAATCCATGGTCAACGCAATGTCTTCCAGGGTATCTTCACCAACCCCATCTTCTACTCTATTTGGATTGGCACGTGTCTCTCGCAAGTAAGTATCCATATTGATAATTTTCTCTTTTCAACGGACTAACAATCGGAGAGTGCCTCGTGGCTCAGGAACGATCTTAATCGTTATTTCCTGTTCGTTCAGATTTTTTTTCGTGATTCAATGTTAAAATGTATAATTGAAATAAATTATCCTGGTGTGTCAAAGATATTTTTCTCCCGTTTCAGGTGATCATCATTCAGTACGGTAAGATGGCGTTCAGCACAAAGGCGCTTACTCTAGAACAGTGGATGTGGTGTCTGCTCTTCGGGATCGGCACGCTTCTCTGGGGCCAAGTAGTCACGACCGTTCCGACACGCAAGCTTCCCAAGATATTTTCGTAAGTCCAATCACAATATTAATGTTTATTGAAAAAAAAAAAAAAAAAAAGAATTGAGATACGTAACGCAATGCGATCGGTAAGCGACTGTACCGAGCAACGGCACGTATACACAATATAAAAAAAAAAATTTTAAAGGGTTCATTAGGTTCCCTGATCATCCTAGGGAATTTCATGGCGATGTCTCACACGGGCGTACCCATGAAGTTCCCTAGGCAGGCGCAAGAAGAAATCTGTATATAATATAATAACTATAATACATACACCAAAGTTCGAAAGCAGGGGCAACCAGCATGGTGCCCCAAGTCCGTTAAGAAATTTGGTTTCCACCTTTTTTTTTTCTCTCTATTTATTGGATAGTTAGTGTCAAGTTACGAGAATTAGAATATTATTTGATTAGCTTTTATTACCCCTTAGTACATGGTAGTGGCCTTTGCATGCTAGACCTCTCTTTATTACTCACCCAAAACGCTGAAAAGAATTAAAGCCCTGTCCGTCAGACCCATGCTAACCCTAAAGCCGGTTGTCACGAATTTTCGAGGTTTTTTTTTTTTTTTTAATGTTTTCTTTATACTTTAATATTACCTAAAAATCGACCTTTTTCATTTCGCCAGAATTCCGGCCTTCGAACGGTTCACGTGCGATTAATTCATTTTTCGTTCCTTCGGTCCTGTTTAACAAAATGCTGACTAGCCTTGTTTCCCCGATCCGTCGGTATCTTCCTGTACACACGTCCACTTCCGGTCCGTAAAAACAAAAGTAAAAGAAACCGTATCTTCCACGTCTACTTTTCATCCACACTAGATGTTGCATGAGTTAAAACCGTCTCGACCTCCACGTATTTGTTTGTACGATAGAAATGAGCGCCCAGCGTCCCGACGGTTCGTTTCACGTGCGACCTGCGTAAAGGGTCGCGTCACGCGGCTCTTCCGCCGCCTGACGATTGTAAAACACATTCAAGAGAACCTGGAGACTTGGCGTCGTCTAAAAAAAAAAAAAGATAAATTGTACGGGAGTTGATTATTAATTTAAAAAAAGAAAGAAAAAAGATCACGAACCGAGTACAAGGTTATCGTGAACGATCCCACGTGGACAAGCAAACAAGAGTCTCGATCCCGATAGCAGTCAAAATTCCTTTAAAAAAAACCTGTAATCCATGAGAATCGATTTAAATCGTCCATCGTTTTCTTTTCTCTTTTTTTTTCACAATTTTTTATTTTCATTTCCATAACCTCGTCAATTAAAACTTCTTTTCACGTAGGCGATAACAAAGCCAGACGCAACTTCGGTCTCAGTAAAGATGGACGTATAGAAGTCTAATGTGGCTCCACGTGATCGTAACGTCACCGTAACGCAGTAAACAGTGTGATGATGTTTTGTAGGTGGAAAAGATCCCGAATCCCAAGTGCATCCCATCGAACACTACGATTTCCACGTGTAGGACAACCAGAACGTGATCGATCCAGTACCGTACCCGTTCCCAGTACATCCTTCTGAACCAAATCCCGGACCTGAACTGATCTGGCCTCTCGCAGGATTAGTTGCGCGAAAGAGGATCGAAACGCAAGACGCAGTGGTCGTGGATACAAACGGCTGTTCGTTTTATTTTGATCGCCGCTTACCGTCGAGAGGTTACATACTTGAGACCAAATATTCCCCCCTCCCCCTCCCGCCTCGCCCCCCCCCCTTCGACACACGAAAAGGAACCGTGAGTCAAGATCAACCTTAAACATTATTTTTCCTAATCGCTAATTACTTGGTTCAGAATCAACGGAATCCGTTCGATGTGTCCGAGACTCGAGAAATCCGAAGACCCTGAAACGCCGATCCTACCCAGACTTGGTCCCGATGTAACTGGAACGCGTCGAGTTTAGTACCGGCGGTGGAACACGAGATGGCGCCACTTTCGTCTGCTCGAGCGACCACGTGACACGAGGCTTTACTCGAACCATAACCTCATCGTTGCCGTCCCTCTAATTAATTTCACGAAAACCTAATCGCTAATGGTTTAGGTATCTCCTTGCGTTAATCATGGAAAATGATTTTGATTTTACTTTTTTTTTTAATTTTCTGTTTTCGTCTTTTTTTTTTTTTTTTTTCCCCCCCCCCTCTATTCATCTGTCTCTCTGATCTTTCTCTCTGTGTCTCTCAGTCTCTGCAGTGCCGTACAGAATGATCGCCCCCCTAAAACCAGCCCGGCGATTACAGTTTTCTTTCGGTTAACGAGCTCTCAATCTCTACTGGGTGGTTCGTTATATACTAATCACGATACTGACAGCCCAACACTCGCCACTACCTTCGTACAGTACAACTTCGTACGGGTTGTTTCAAAAGCGCTTATCGGACTGGATTACGTCGGACTCCTTGTATGTAAGAATATTGAAAAGTTTGTTCTCGATACGAGTTCACCTTGGTATGCAGATGGCGCAGGCAAGATCCACTTGCGCGAACTGCTATCGTAGAGTAAAGGCAGTATCCGCAATTTTTTAAATGGAATTTTATGGGAAGCGACGATGACGCTCCCTTTGAAACAACCCGTATCCAGTTTACCTTAATAACTATATATACTTTTATATTGCGTCGACGCATTGTCTTTCATTACACATTGCTTCACTCGTTTGTCACTCTGATTTTTGCAGTAACGTTAAGCAGATTCGGTTCGACACTTTTTTTTTTTTTTTTTGGTTTGATCATCGAAAAACTCGCTCGATCATTAGTCTAGATTACTCCTGTCGATCGATCCACGATCGTACTTCATGGATCCTGGATGATCGACGGGATCGCTAATTCACTAGTGATAATCAAAATGGTCCCTGACTCCACATCACTCTGCAGGCGAACGATATCGGTAACTATATAGCATTTCCTTTTATCTCTGTAATCTCAGTGCTACGAAAACAGCCGAAATTTTCTCTTATCTTTCCCAATCTTCCGCGTTATCTCTATCAGAGTCGATCGCGATGTTGCCTTTCGCGCGTCTCGTCCTCTTCGGCATCGTTCGCGGAAACCGAAAAGAGGTTGCCGTCGCGCCAGCCCCTCGTTTAAGGAAACGGCGACGGAGTTTGACGAGAACCAAAAAAAAAAAAAAAAAAGTCTGGCAAAAAAAAGTGTCCAATGGGGGAAAAAAAAAAGATAACCCAGCCGACGAAAAGAACGATTGAGGATTCTGTCGCGCGCGCGCTATCTGGCGGGATAAAAAAAAAGAAACGAAAACCGGAAGTAAAAAAGAGAGAGGCATGCGTGGAATCCAGTGAAAGGCAAAGGTAAAACGAAAAAAAAAAAAAAAAAAAAAAAGAAATGAAATTTTGAGAAAGGACATAATCGTGCGATAAGAGGAATAGGTGGCGGTGGTGTCGTGCAGAGTGCGCCGTTGAGGAGGGGCGAGAGAGAGGGCCGCCATCGGCAATTGAAAAAAAGCGCAAAAAAATGCATTGTAACAAGGACCGAGTGATGAAGAACTGGTTTAATGTTTTTAAAAACAGATGGGGCCGCGGCCAGCCGGATGATATCGGTGCAATCAATCTAGGAGACGAGAAATTCGACCCAGACTCGGATAAAAAGCCGCGCGCAGGACAAATTCTATGGATCCGTGGTCTGACACGGCTACAGACTCAGGTAACTATTCCCAATCTCATTCTCATATCACCACGCAAGAATCGACATTTTCGAATTCCCATCACAAGAGACACATAGTTACGTCTGCCCGACCCCCCTTCGACCCCCCCAAGATAAGACCCCCCCCCCCCCGTTGTATCTCCAATTACACGTGTTTCCGAGATACCTCAGTCGGGAACGCGTTAGTCGATACTCATTTTTTTAGGTTACAAGTCACGAGACGCGTTAATCGATCATGTATAGATACCATGAGTATTGGATCCTGTTTATCAAAGTTTTTTATTTACGTACATGGTATACATTTTTTGATTTTTTATTTTTCAGTTTTCTCGAACCCCACTTCTCTAGTTTGAGTTGTCTGTCCCGCGAGGGCGCGGAAGTCAGTTTCAGTTGATCATATTATATTTTTGGAAAATAAAAAATCCAATTTTGAACTCCGCTGACGATGCGCCCTCTGTCAAATTTTACCTTTGCCATTTTTCATAACATGGAACCAACACACGATCGCGCTTCAGACACAGACGGGATAATTTCACGTTGTATCGTAGGTTAGAAATTTTTGAATTGTCGACTCCCCCCAAAAAACCCCCTGCTCTGCCCCCGCATACATATATTTATCTAACCTCGAAATCATTTTCATTTCTTTAATCCTTCATCTCGATCAAGTGAGACAACAAAAAGTAACAACGTGTCACGATCGATAATCTAGAGTTTAACGTATGTATCACCTGATGGCGAAAGACACTTATCTTTGATATCATTACACTTTATGCGACGCTACTTAAGAGAGGGGTAGGTCAACGATGTACATACGTGTAGTTTTCAGGGAAAATGGAAAAAAAAACGAAGTCGAATGACTTATCGGTAACCAGTGAGCAAATTCAAAAGGAAAAATTGAAAAATTATTCGCGCGCGAATTACACGGGCATCGTATATTATTTTTCATTGTATATATATTTTTTTCTTTAATCACTCTGGACCGGAATGTATAAGACTCTGTTATCAAAATTGAATTTTTTGATTCCGTGTAAATACACGTGTCATAGTTTGTTTTAGTTGTTTTTATGAACGCGCTTAGAGTGCTATCTGTAGGATAGGACATTAACTAGAGTGCTCAGTTTTCATGCGTAAGATATAATATAAAAAAAATGATTAGTCAACGATTGAATTAACACGTCGAGTTTCTTCTCATATTTTTTTTTTTAATTTTGAAAAAAGCCGATATCGACCTACATTTTGAACGCGTTCACGTTGCTCAAATCGCGATTTCGTTATCATCAGAACCCTCTCAGAAATGGTCCACGCAGTCCTCAGCCAATTACGACGTGGGAGAAAGCATTGAAAAAAACAAGTGTGAAAAAAGAACAAGTACAGGGAGGATCCGAGTGGATCCAAACCTGAAGTTTATGCGTTAATCATTTTTTTGTTTTTGGTTTTTTCGTTTTGTTCCTTCTTTTTGTTTTTTTTTTTTGGGGTCGGTCCATGTGACTCGACCAGTAAAAGGACGTTACGCAGCCATCCGAGGGAGGAAACCTCACTGCGGATTGGTTGCGATATTTTTTTTGTTTTCTTATCCTTTATTTTTGTTTGTCTTTTGTTTTCTTTGTTATATTTTTTTTTCTTTACGACACGACTATTAATCACTACTTGTCCAATTACACAACAGTACATTCGTATCGTCCAGTGTGACGAAAAATCGGCCTGTACAGATCCTTAGGGTTTTCCCGTGAGATCCTATCCCGTTGACCTTTCTCCTCTCAAATCCACCTGACCTACCCTAACCTCGCCTTACCTTGAGAATTAACAAAAAAAAAAAACATTTATCAAAATAAGCGCATAAACGCGAGAGCAAATGATTAATTGCGATACGAATTCTCTATTTGTTTCGTTCGTCATCGCACCTTTTCGTGTACAGTTGCGCGTGACGCGCGAAGCAATTTTTCTTTCCAATTTGCGCGTTTTCGAAAAGGTTCAAGATTTTTTATTTATTTTTTAAAAATAATTTCTGCCAATACAAAACTTGATGCGTGTAGCGTGCGTGGTACGAATGCGTGTGAATGTTCGTCGAGAGTGTCTTTGATTTTCCTTTCCCAAGTTTAGGTTATAATTTTTGGTTTGTAGACGTTACCCTGTTATTTTTCTTTTTTTTTTTCAAAATTCTTCGTTCCATTAAGAATTTCCGAATTTCCGTGAGAATGTTGGATACTGGTGTGGTGGTGGGTGCTTCTGCGAGCGATTGTCACGAGGGATGAGCGAGAAAGCGAAAAGAAAAAAAAAAACAGTGAGAGGGTAAAAACCGTAATCGTAATAAAAATGGAAGAAAAAAAAACAAACTTTTATGCATAAAAGAAAAAGAGAAAATACGACTAACAGCGGGATACAGGCGTTGATGGGTTTTATGAATTTTATTTTCTTTTTATTTCACGACTTTGTCCAAGTCGATAGTCTCTATTTTTTCCCTTTGACTCGCAGCATCGCACCCAGATGTCGCCAGTGACGATCCATTACGATTATCCATCCTCTTCTTGAAAATCCTTTTTTTTTTTTTCTCGTTCCTTGTGCATACAGATATACTGTGTAGCGTCGCGCGGATCCGAGCGCCATCTCCGCAACACGAGTTGCAACGCAAAAGCCATATCACGTAATCGTTTGCTCTGTTATCGAAAGAGAAAAAGAAAGGCGGCGAGCGTTAATATTAAACGATGACTACGACCGACGACCAGGGACCATGACGACAGTGCTATCAGGACGTCCGATGAAAAGTTATTATTTTACGTGAAAGAAAACGATCTTAGGGTACATCCGATAGTCGGCAACATTTCTCAGGACCATTTGCCATTAACGCGCTGCCGATGGGACGAATGGAATGATACAATTTATTGTTATCTCAAAACTGTCCAGCCTCCGGGGATACGTATCGGACGTTGGGATAGAATTTTCTAATTAACGTCGAAACTTTTGACACGCGTCACTCGCATCCAGTACGTATCCTCCTGTGCCGTAATCACTGAATATTATCTGATCGCGCGATTCGCCGCGTATCCATTTTTATTATTTTCCTTTTTACAGATTTTTTGGACTTTTTCTTAGTTTCTGTCTCTCGTCGTCAAATAATAATTGTATCGTGTCATCTTGTCTTTGAATTTCGTTTATCTTTTGCCTTATCTTGTCAATTTTCGTCGCAGTCGTCTCGTTCGCTCCTCGTTTTTCTCGCGATAAAGAGGTTCGCGGTCAAGACGGTATGTCAAGTGGTCGCAGCGAATCGCAATCAGCGCTGGCGAGGAAAGAAAGAATAAATATTTTCAAAAAAGATATAGAAAACCAAAAAACATGCCTAACACGCCTAACATAAGCGTCGTACTCTATACGTATCTATACACATTTAACAAGATCGATGTTGTGGAGTAAGTCTGCGCCCGTGCTGACCTCTGAGAGGTCATCGCGTGTACCTGATTATTACTGCTATCTGTCATCTCTCATCTCCTCTGTCTAATTATCTTATCTATCTGTCTGTATCTATCTGTCTCTCCTCTGTGTCTCTCTTCTCTCTTCTCTTCCAAATAAATCCATCGATTCCGTCCTCGAAGGTGCGAAAGTCGGGTCTCGCTGAGATTATCCACGCTGATTAGATAATTATAATTGTCAAAAGCAATAAGTTCAACGAGACCATCCTCGCGAAATTCAGTGATTCAGGTAAAAATGGAAATAATTAAGCGACCTCGTCAGAGGTCAGTAGGTGATAAACTGTATTTATATATATATATATATATCATTTTGTTTCTATAATAACTATTAAAGAAACCAGCGACACGAACGAATTACGATAATGATCATCCACTTGGTTGATGAATCATTATAATTTAAGAGTTACGTCATCAATGAATTTTCCAAGTGGAAATACGAAATGATAATTTCGGTTAAAAATGTGAAAAATAGAAGAAAAAAAAAAATTCACATTTTGATGTATAACCGTATCCAAATACCATAGTGGTTTCGGATGTATTGTGCAGGTACACACTGAATTATTAATTATTCTACACATGTGTACACACAGTGCTGATTATACTGATCGATGACACTGACCATGTCTCTTACTATCTCCGACTTTCTCTCTCTCTCTCTCTCTCTCTCTCTCTCTCTCCATCTCTATCTTTCTCTTACTATATATATACACACAAATATCTCTCTATCTCTCTCTATCTACGCTAATAAAATGTGAAAAAGGAAAAACTGAATGTGTAACCTACTTTCAGACGAGCAATAGAACTCTGGTGCAGAATGTATCTGTGACAGGCAGATCCCCTTCTCAGGATTACTATATGGTTAGTCCTCAAGTCCAAATCTCCGCATTGTTTGACCGTCTTTTACATAATATAGTTTAAAACTGGTTTTACTTTTGATTATACATAATTTTCATTTATTTTATATATATATATTTTTTTTAATTTTCTTTCTCTCTCTCACTCAATCTCTGTCTGTCTCACACTTTTTCTCTTACCTGTCTCTCGATTTTCTCTGTTTGTCTCTGTCTGTCTTCTGTTCTACTCTTTCTCATAATTCCCCCCTTTGCTCTAATATCTGCCCGTACGTTTTATACTTTTTCGAGTGAATCCTTTCTTTCTAGTCTGGTTTTTTTTTGAATTTCTCGTTTGAATTATTATTATTTTTTTTTTTTTTTATTTCTTACACCAGACCCGTTTCTCTATATCCGTCGTACGATTTCCCGTGGATTCCAATTTCTTTTTGTTTTCACCAATTTTCATTTCATTACTCCAGGTCTCTTTTCTTTTCCCCGTTTTACCTTGCTTTGATCTTCTTATTCTTTTCTCTCTTTCGTCACTAACACTTACACGTAATGTTTTTCTTTTACTTTGCTTATTCTTCTTGTGTCGATATCAAAGGAGACCGAGACTTCGGCTGGGAATTCACGTAAAGCCGCGTGTTCATCGTGTTGTCGCTTTCAATTTTCATTTGGTATTTTACGTTTATCTTTTATCTTTATTTCGCGCGAAACGACGTACGCGCGCGATCTGATATTTTTTTTAACAAAATTTTTCTAAACCTACATAGCGTGTACGAAATAAAAAGAAAAGAAATTTACACGTGTCTTCCTACATCGTGAATCTTTCACCAATCGTCTCTTTCTCAGCCGAACGGAAGCTTCAAGCCAATTTCTTGATTTACATATTTTCGAATTGTTTTAAATCTTTCTCGCCTATTTAAGTATTTGCTTAATTTCTCTCACGGCCACGTCCTTCCTTCTTTTTTCACTGAATTTCGGCTTCACCTTGTTTCTCTCTCTCTCTCTCTCTCTCTCTCTTACCTGTTTCTACATAATCGTTGTATAATTGGAAACGATGTCGCATGTTGCGTGTCGCAAAAGCGAATAACGATGGTCGCGTTTACAAGTGACCGCTACATTTCTGTATATACTATAAAAAAAAAAAAAAAGAAAAAAAACATTCTTTCTCTGAAATCCTAAAATTTAATTTTCCAAAAGAAACAAAAAACATGAAAAAAGAATCTGCAGCTTCCCTCTGTTTATAATTTTGTCTTCTATCTTTTTCTTCTACAAATGTTTCAACTCGCTCTCTTTTCCTGTTTCTTTCCTGATTCTCTACTGTCTGTCTATCTATATCTGTCTGTCTAACTGTCGTCTGTCTGTCTGTCTGTCTGTCTGTCTGTCTGTCTGTCTACAAAACTGACAACGCTACGCGTATATGCATACGGGCTTATCGGGCACTATGTATATACGCAATGTATATTACATGCAGACACGCAATTAGATTAATTATATACTAACCACTCGAATTTAATTAATTGGATACTCGCAATGTCTGTGTTCGCTTTTAAAGGATAATACTTGGTTTACTAAACGTGCGTCTCTTTTCTTTTTGTGTTTGACATTTTTGTGATTGCGCAGTGTGGTGTTGCTGTGACATATCAATTAGGTATAGTTGTTATATATATATATATATATTATATATATATATATATATATATATACACGTAGGTTTAAAGAAAATAAAAGGACGGATTCGCACGCGTACGCACATTATGTACATATGTGACCTATGTTTTACATAAGTTTGATTTTTCTTTTTATTACATGGCGTGCGTACCTGTGCGTATGTGTGTGAATAATTTTAAAGAACTAATCGGATTTCTTTAATCACATCTTTCATATACATTATCGAAATGTATATTGACTCGGTACGTTTTAACGGCGCTTGTCCGCTCGTTGTCGCTCTTTGTCTGATGTATAATTTTTAATTAAATTTTGACCGTCGCCTGGCGTAATTGTAAATTAAATTTCAAGTAATTACAATGATTATTATTATTATTTCGAGTAATCAAATCAACGGTCGTGCCTTCGGTCGGACGTCGTCGCGAGGAAATTTATTAATGGATACGAAGAATCGTGGGTGCGTCGCGACGTCGTGCGTCGGTGCTCGTTTTTTTTTTTTTCTTCTTTTTATCGCGGATACGCGTTCACTGTGTACCGGTGCTAGCGTTTTTTTTTTTCTTTTTTTTTTTTGTATATTTGCACCGGGGACGATGTAGAATGAACGCGGGACGCGATGCTAAAGAGAATTAGGATATTAAAATTCGTGCTCTTAAAGTGTCTTAAAGGGCGCGGGACAGATATCGCGCGTAAACTTAAGGGACGAAAATAAATAAAGTCTTTCGAGTGATTTTCTTTCTTCTGCATTTTTCAATCTCAATCGCGTCTCGCGCTGGATCTTTTGGAACTCGTATCTTTCGCCGAGAAAGATCCTCCGTCCGTAAAAAAAAATCCGTGAATAACCAAAAAAAAAAAAAAAAAAAAAAAAAGTCCAACTGTCGTTTATTCGTAATCTTTCGTATCACGTATAATAATAATAATAATAATCGTCGTAGTGTTAAGCGGTAAGAAGAAACTATAAATATAATCGAATTTGTAATCTGGGAGCAAGGAGGGAGGAGCCGTAAACGCCCGATGTTAAACGAAGCGAAACTAGCAGGATGCTCGCTCGTATCTCGAATTGTCGAATCGTTCTGCTAGCCAGTATTAATACTGAGTAAGTGTACCTGCCGTACTGATGGTATTATTTATGATTTGTTAGCCAGCGGAACCCATTCGAGAGACTGAGGTATAACAGGGCGGCAGATCTTGCCAGCCGCCACACTTTTCCTGTCGGAGTACAAACAAGTACGTAGCTTACGTAGATCGCCTGTCGTTCATACAGTGTATTTTATCCAACCATATACGTACATACGCATACGACCGTATTACATAACGGTGCGAACTCTACTCGAGCGATCCTCGAGTCTTTCAGTTTTACCTAACCTGTATAAACCAACTCATCGATATGTTACTTATTGGAAATTTATCGTTTTTGCTTGGCGAAGAGACTCCGGTCGATGGATTGAAAATTTGATTTTCGTGTTTTTTATTTTTAAAAATTTGTTCTTTTTTTTTTTTTTTTTTTTTTTTCTTTTCTTTAATACATTGCGTTTGATGTTCATATACACGTCTTACGACCGACGTGTATCTTGTTTGTTTGTCGTTTGTTTGAATTTTTGATTTTTTGTTTTCTCTCGTACGAAACTCGAGGATCGTCGACGTCCAGTCGATTTTTCGAATTTCTCCGATGTCACGTGATCCGATCAACACGTGCGCACCGACGGTGATCGTCGATGTCATCGATGAAAAATCGAATCGATGATCTGCGAGTAGACGCGTCGCAGCCGTGCGATCGGCTCGGCATTGACTTGATTTATTGAATGATGATGATTATTATTATGATATCGTGGTGATGATAATGGTGATTATGATGATTATGACATGGTGATGATTATGAGGATGATGATGATGATGTGACTTGACGTTGATGGAAATGATGGTTTTATTGCAACGATGTGACTTTTTTTTCCTTTTCTTTTTTTTTCTTATCATATTCTTTTGTTTGTGTTGCATCTCGCGTGGGTGGTGATGGTCGGGATGGTCGACGTTAATCATGGTGCATTGCAAGTTGAACATTTTTTATAAAATTTCGGGCGAATCGAGGGATAATATATTTTTGTAATAGTCGGTGTCCATTGCCATCCGCGCCCAACGCTGGTTTTTTTTTTCAAAATTTTTTTATTCAATTTTTTTCCTCTTTTTTTTTTTGCTCCTTAAGAATTTCGAATTGGTTTTTTTTACTGTCGTTTACTTTTTTCTTATACCGTACCGTTTACGTTTCTTTTTTTTTTTTTTTTTTTTTTGAGTAGTCTTAGCTATTTGATGAGTGTGCTGCGTGTTCGCCTCTTTCTCTCCCCCCCTCCCCCCTACCACCACCCCTTATCCCTACTCTCTCTATTTACTTTCTCTCGATCTTTTTATACTTCTCTGGCTTTTCACTCAAATCAGATCAAGAGAAAAAGATACACGTGATAACACACGCCACTCCAGTCACGTTATACTCGAGCACCGCAATAAATCTTCAAAATGCCGTCACCTCCTCCCCGAAAATAAAACCAAACGAAAAATGATGTAACGAAACCAGCGATACCAGAAAATCACATCGTTTATCCATAGTTGATTTTTCGAAATTTCCGTAATTCAAATTCAATCCTCCCCGGTCGACTGGGTGCCCACCATTATTCACGAAGGACAGTCCCCGACTACGACCGTCCGCCGTAATTTTGTCGTTCGTCTATGAAAATTTGGTTTCTTCTTTTATTTTATTTGTTTGACTTCTCTTCTCTTCTTTAACTTCTCAATCTTCCTTCCGAAATAATTTATTCTTTTTTTCTCTCCTCGCGTGTCCCATCTGCCAGCTCTCGTCCTCGTGTATATTTATCTATTATCTATTATCTATTATCTGCTATCTATAACTCTATAAACCATTTCGTGTGCGTGTGCGCGTGATACGTGTGCGTGTTGCGGTACGTTATTTTTATTGTGATCTTAACACCTATACATATATATATATATATATATATATATATATTGTGCGTTGCACTTTCTCGTCCTCGTGACTAACTTATCGCCAGTTTAACTTTTTTTTTTTTTTTTTTTTTTTCTTTTGCGAGTTTCACAGTTGCAGTTGCGGTTGCAGTGGAATTTATTATAACTAACCTCTGTGTGTGCGTGTGTGTGTCGTTTTAACGATCTTAGTATACACGTGTTAATGGTGTCTGTGCACATATACGCAAAGTGCATCTATTACGCACGCGTGACTATCGTCTTACGTCGTTATTGCGATTTTTATAAATCTTGTTAATTCTTCATATTTTATTTCAATCTCGAAATTCTTTGAGACTGTTTTTTTTTTTTAAATAATTTCATGAACCTTCATACGGTTCGCGCAACTTACGGAAAATATTTTAGGAACTAGACCAATGAAATTTACAGTCAAAATATCAATAAAAAATGATTTTAGGGCCTCTTTACTTAAAAATGCCAAATTTCGACTTAGCTGTTTCAAGGATTATCCAAAATCAAATTGAACGTCGTTGATCACAGAGTGGTATACAGAATTGAGAAAGGCAAAAAAAAAGGGGGAACAGAACGCGTCTGCGATAAGAAAATGACGTTATATCTCGTATATCGATTATACTGAAATTTCGTAAATTTAGGAAAGTTACGAAAGATGCTCGTGAAGTTTTTTGGATATGTAATATAGCGGGTGAAAGGAAAAGGGAAAAAAAAATCTTACGTCCATCCAGAACGCACGATAAATATGACAGATTAAAAATGTTATACGGAAATGAAAAAATTTCTGATTTTAACAAAAAAAAAAAAAAAAAAAAAACTGCGACATTCATATTTTTCGTTTCGATTCAATTACTGGCGCTCATTTACTCCCAAAAGAATCCCAGGTATCATTGTGTTACTTTAGCTTTACCATTATTTTTCTCTGTGCAAATGTCGCGCCCACTGGACGTCACTCAACATCTCAATTAGAATCCGACAAGTTTCCGAAATCAACTATAACGACGGAATATAAAGACCCACCTCGTGTACCTGATAATTTCCAGTACAGCAAAACAACAAGAGAGAAATACCAAAACCAAACCCAAAATTGACTCCCCTTATAACCGCGCCATATGCATATGCAAAATCCAAAAGCTGAAGCACCCGGCGTAGAAAAGTCTTGGCAGTGTCTTTTTGTTTAGCTATTGTACACGCACCCTCCTCTTGTATACCACACCACACACACTCTGCGTATGGTAAAGTCTTGACGAGTATGTAGTATGTGTATATGTTATATGCGATACAAGCCCAAAAATTAATTTTTTTTTTTTGCTGATTTGTGGGTTACGTAATACATATATACAATATACAGATATGTGTGCAACGTCAATTTCCTTAGAGTAGATAAAACTTTTGTTGCACGCGACAATAATTGTCCTCTGTCCGAGCCGTAAGCCTGGATGTTATCTCGATAATACGCTACGGTAGATCACATATGTATACGTATGCATTGTGACGTCATTATTCGATTCACGGACACAAGGCGACTCCCGCTACCGATACTGATAACGTTCTCTCTGGTTCCCTTCGGATCGCCACCCTGCTCGGAAGCTG
>JARQTH010000585.1:462043-479383 GCA_030142595.1 Trachelus iudaicus
TAGTCCACCCGGTAGAGGGGGGGTTTGGAAGGCTCCTTTAACATTGCCTCACTCCCTCCGGCTTTCCTCTGTCGAGACCCCCCCCCCCCCCCCCCCCCCCAAAAAAAACCACGACTCTCCCCCCGCCCCTTGCCCCTTCGCCACGCAAGTACAAAAATAAAATCACGACTCTCGGGCCACTATCGTCTGTGATTTTGCTACGTATGTACAACGGTGGCAGCACTCAACAATCATGTCATCTTATGTAACCATGACATTACCCTTTACTCTTGAAGGTGATAGGTGGCGAGTTGCAGGAACGTTTGATACCGGTACCCTACAGCAAGAGCTCGACAGACCAAGCTGTAAGCGCTTCTCTCTTGCTCTCAAACTACTATACTATACTATACTGCTACTCTAACTGCTCTATACTATACGCCTACTATACTCACTATACTCTGTACTCTGTAACTACTTTACTTTTAACCTACGTTACTTAACTCTACATTCTACTGCTGTACTCAATTTACCTTACTCGTTACTGCTACCACGTTACTACTCTTTCACTTACTCTTCTATGATACTCTACTACTACTACTACTACTACTACTACTACTATATCTATATTCTACACTATGTTTCTTTGGTCTCTCTCTCGCTTGGTCTATTTATCTTCGTCACTCTTTACGTTTACTATCTGTCCATTTGTCTAACTGTAAATCTCTGTGTCTGCTGTATTATATATGACGTATCTATACGTAACTGTCCTTATTTACGTAAATAGCCCTTTGACGCACGACAAATCGTTCACTGTATATCACGTATGTATGCTCAAAGGGCTAAAACTCTTTAACCTGCCTCTCTTGAATTCTCTTTCTCGCTCTTTTCATTATTTTCTAGTCACCTTATCCGATATCTCTTCGTATCTGTCTGTATGATTCCCAAATGATCTTGGTACGTTCTATGAATATGCATTACGCACATCTGTATATTTACGTGAGAACGTACGAGCGTCCGAAGTCAAGAAGAAAATTTTTTTTCGAAAAATTAATCACGAATATTTTTGCGACACGGTACTGCAGCGATGCAACCATTCTGTGGACGTTAACGTTGTCTTCGGACGCTCGCAGGATTTTTTTCTTTTTCTTTTTTTTTTTTTTTTTTTGGTTTTTCATAAACAAACTGCCGTAATAACGATGATAATAATATTTAGCGTTATTGCAAGAAAGCTCGAAAGATAAGCAGTTTGCTTGTATATCTTTTCTTTTAATTTTGTCACGATTATAGTTCCCCTTAATTATCTTTTTTCTTCGATTATCCGTCAGTGCATTCCTGTACCCATCGTTATGCATATCTGACCCGACCCGACCCGACCCATACGTATAGCTACGGCCCTGCGCAAAATTTTCACGCTTTTCCCATGGAGCCGTTCGTGTCCAAAAAACGCACTGAACATTTTAAATGTGTTAATTATATATTGGCAATAAATATGTTGTCGATGTATGGCATACTGATATAACTTTTGTTTTCCTTTGCTTCAACAGTGCGACAATTTCGATACGAACGATTCATCACGGGTTACGTAGCTTCGATGCTGTAGTTTTGTTAATTTGCGAGCGCATAATTAATTACGTATCAATAATATAGTATTGGGCGCACGCTTTACACGTATTATTTCGCGGCGGAGACATCGACGGATTAGACGAGTCAGTTTCAATAATTGTTTCTTTTTTTTTTTTTTTTCAATGGAAACGGCCAAAAAAACGTCGAGGAAACATTCCAAAAAATGATGATAAAAGTATTAGCACATTAGAAAGTGCGAAATTTTTGTCTTGGCGAATATTCGAACACGACCACCCGGTATATTTGACAACCCCCAGAATGGATCGCGCTGCGATAAAATCATATTGCGTCCATCTGTGTCCTGTTTGTCTTTTTATTTTTTTTTTATTTTACTCGTCGTACTGTCAGCGGATGTTCGTTTTATTCAGTTTTTCGAAAATTTTCATTCTCTCTCTCTCTCTCTCTCTCTCTCTCTCTCGCTCTCTCTCTTTCTATTTCTTTCTATCACTTTGCCTGTCAATCTTTGCTCTACTATCCAACTTTTTTACCTGCCGACAAAATGCGAGATCGTCCCTTGCTTGAATCGAGCCCGAAACCCCCCTGAGGCCCACTTCCAATTTTCAATATACGCAGCCAATCATTGGACGATTTTGAAAAAAAAAACTCTTAGAAAACTTGCGAGCTTTTCGTATTCCTAAAATGGACCTATGTCAACCTACAGCCCACTGAGAACCAAAACCAGCGATCCCCCCACCCCCCACCCCCCCAGCAAAAAATTAAACACACAAGGACGGCATTACGCACTATCCATGTGCGTCCGACGAAAAAAATGTACGTGCGACCAGTGCGAAATTTTTTTATAATTTTTTTTATCAGCGTATCCCGATCCAAAAACCTCAAGAGAATTCTCCAGCATAGATGTGTATTGACGCGCAAGATAAATTCCCGTAGAATCGTTAATATTCCAAAAATTAATCTTGCTTTGATTAAAAAAAAAATTAATTTATCAAAAATTAAAAGTACGACAAAATCTTAAGAATCTCCCGTTCACTGGAATTCGGGGAAAGTAATGACGTGTCACGGTAAGTGAAGGAAAAGTTATGTGCGCATGCGCACAAGCATACGCCCGCACAAAATTTCTAAAATTCTGTCCGGATATTGCATATTTTTCCATATATACTTTGGTGCGCGCGTGTGTGTGTATGTGTGTGTATAGAACAGGAAGCCTTTTTTTTTACCATTGTCCTTCCGGCATCGGATTTTCGAAAGTGAAAAATATGTCAAAATATTTTCTTTTAAATATTCAAAAAAAGAAAAAAGAAACCCCCATACGTGTATATTCGCACGAGAAGGCTTCACGATCCAATATGACGTCGGAGACGACACGTGGAGAATAATTCGGGACGATATCGGTGCGCGCTGATAATGATTTCAATGATTGCGGAATGACGAACACGGATTCTCGTACTCCTTGATATACCCGCTACGTCATTATCAAGGTAAATGATTTAGCCAATGAATTCGTAAAAGTTTCTATCGTTATCCTATATCTATTTCCTTCATACATATATATATATATGTATATATATATTATATATTATATATATTGTCTTAATGATGTCTGTATTACTCTATCCACTACTTTTTTTTCTCTACTTCATTATATTGTATATCTATATATAATATCCACGCATCCAGTAACACTGTATACGTATACAATTACGCTTTAATTAATTCGTTTGTCTAATTAAAGGAATCATTTATCTTCGTGATTGAGCACGAAAAATGGGAATTTTTGGAAAATATTTTTTCCACTTTTTTCTTCAAATTTCAATCACTTGCCTTTATTGATTATGTCTGGTTACAAACTCCATACGTGTTTCGTTGTCATACATATATATATATATATACATCGTTAAAAATACGTATACTTTGATATTATATATTTCTGTCGTTATATAGGGTGTTCAGCAATGATCCTACTTATGGTAATTTCCGAACGCCTGTGTCTGGACATTGGTATCTCGCACTTTTCATTACTTATTCATTGAACTGATATTCTGTCGATTATTGTACTTCGATCGTGCTCGATTTTTGGAAAATTACTGCAATATCTGGACGTGTGTTATCTGCTGTCAAGTTTAACAAAGAGAAAATGTACGAATAACCGTGCGTTATTACTTTTCCGTAAGTCCATAGTGTACAGATGTAGCGTGAAGAAAATAAAACATCATATAGAATACTAGAAAGAGACTCTATCGTAAATGGCACGATAAAGATATAAAAAAAAAGGGAAAAGAAAAATTTCTAAATAAGTTCATATGTGCCAGCATTTTTTTTTTTTTGGGAAAAAATTGAATCATCCGACTCGATACTGTCTACACTCGTTACGTGTCCTGTTTTCATCAGAAATTCACACAACCAATTTCCTGTTTACAAAGAAAAGAATGAAAAGAACGAAGAGAAAGAAGATGAAACAACCCTATATATTATTCTATGGCTTTTCCTCTTTTCACTATATCCTCCTGCTTGCCTGTTAGATCAGTATTCCACAATCGGTGTTCACGTTAGAATAGAATTGATTATTAGATATTTATACCTATATACATTAAATACTATATACATGTCTGTTAGCATATTATGTTATATCGATTGATTGTGCATACACGTGAATATTGATTGATTATTGATCGGTGTTATCGGATGCGTAGAAATGACAATTGATGGATCTTTATCTTTTTCTTTCTCTCTTGATTTTGAGATAAAACTTCCCGCAGGCAATAATCGATTTTATCAATGTACTATTTTGAAATTACGAGGGAAGCAAAAAAATTTGCGTCGTCGATAACAGACCGAGATGGAAAATCGTATTTTGAAAAATCTATTGATTTGTCTTTGATAGATTCGTTAACGTTACGATCGTTAACTGAATCCGATAATGATTTTGATCCTCCGCTCGGAGAGTGATCAGTACCACCACGTTGACAAAATTACGCATACGCGTAAAAACACATATGCAGTTTCCCATTGACCGTTAGCGACAATCGATTAGTGAAAAAAAAAAAAAAAATATATATATAAACGAAGGTCCAAATTTTTTGTGATAAGGTACCTAAAACTTTTATCTTCTTCGAAAATGATAAAGCTAGATCGATGAGACGTACGAAAAGTCAGCAAAAAGGATATGAAAAGAAAAAGTACAGAGATTTTCGAAAACGAAGCTTGGACCCTCAAAAAGACCGAACGAGGATCGCGTAAGTATTTTTTTTTTGTTTCTGCTTAAGTTTCTTACTGTCGAAAATTCATTCTTTCCTACGTAATAGGGATTATTAATATTTGACGGTGAATGGGTAACGTCGCTGATGGTGGTGGTGATGGTGATGACGATAATAATGAGGATGATTATAATTTTAAGATAAATTTATCACAGATTATCATAAAGCCGGCTACGTTTGATGATTATTTGTATGGTTAATGATGATGAATCATGATGGTGGTGATGATACTCGCGTATAAATATACATACATACATGTACGATATTAAGCAAGCATTTATGATACATGCATGCCAGCAAGCCTAATCTGTCGCTGTGTGCCGTTTTGGCATGTGCTTGTTATCGAACGATTTATTGTTGGTGTTTAATTTTTCTGAAAAAAAAAAGAAAGACAAAAAGTCACCCATCTTCACAGTGGCATTGTGAAATTTCTTATCTTTACGGCGACTGCCTGTAGAGAGCTATTCAAAATTGTCTTTGTGGAATCGAAGTGTCCTCGCTTTGAAAAAAAAAAGCCATTTGCTTGACGAATCAAAAGATCCATTTTTAAATTTTTGCCAAATTATCGAGGCTTAATTTTCTTATTTTTTGATAATTTTTTTTGTTCGTGCTCGTTTTTCTCTCGCACTTTTTCTTTCTAAATTTCACGGCGCCTCTTTTCAAGTATTGCAGCAATTATTACTATCATTGTTACACACATGCAGTGAAAGAGCGATAAAGAAAAAAAGAAAGGAAAAGATATATGTATACAGGGTGGCGCTTTAATGAGGTAAGAGCTCAATCAACCCCATTTTGAAAAATTCTTAATGCTATATTTCTTATATGCTATTCGTCAAGCAATTCCGAAAAAATTGGTTTTAATTAAAATAAAAAATGTATTCACATGCTCCTATCGAAAGTCGTTCAGTCCGATGAGAGACAATTTTGAGAAGATTTAATTTCGAAAAAATATAAACAAAAATTTACATAAACTCTATCGCCCAGATTACGTGACGTACCGAAGCAATTGACTCGGCTCGAAATATTGCGATGCCACGAATGGGTGATTTCACATAATTGCATGAAATTTGTTACGCAAGCCTGACTAAGTACACAATAAGTCTTAAGTGTGTCACTAACAAATCGTCCAGGCTGTGTTGTTGCACACGAAGGACGACGACTGCATCTCAACTTACATGGGAGAAACGTAAGAGGGCGTTTCTCTAACCTAACCCCGACCTGACCTAACCAAGTGAAATCCTTCAAGAAAAAAAAAAAAAAAAAAAAAAAGAAAACCTCAAACCCCAAGAAAACAGTAGTTAAATCCTCAAGATAATAATCCCATGAACTTCGATCCATCTCCATAATGAAAAATGTCCTGGCAAAAAAAAAAGATGCAAAAGAATGCGCCAAATTAAAATGAAATAATTAATAGAAAAATTCGATTTACAGATCCGCGTAGTGAACGCATTTCGGCAGGGGCTAGACGCGCGATACGGTGAGCCCAGCAGCGCGACCCTCGCGGAGGTACTACGAAAGCAATCATCCCTGAGCAAACGACTCTCGCAAACGAGCAGCATCGAGTACGCGGACAATATACCGGATGAGCTGACAATACCGGAAATCGACGTGGAGCGTCTCTCGAGTCACAGTCACACGGAGACAGCGGTCTAGAGATGGATCGAGAGTCAGGATGAAAGAGAGAGAGAGAGAGAGAGAGAGAGAGAGAGAGAGAGGGGAGTACGTGAGGGGAAGATAGAGAGAGAGAAAAAGTTGGCTACATTGAGGAAGCAGCAGCAGCAGCAGCAACGATGACGAGCAGAAGAAAGAAAAAAGAAAAGGAGAGGGAGGAGAGCCAGATCTCCGTATTGAAATATGCAGCAGCCCGCCCGTTGGATTGCAAATTCATTGGAGGAAAAGCCGAGCGTCGTGGATCGACGTAATCTCTCGCGATACGAATATGATATAACATTGCGCACCGGCGATTATACATTATAAATAGTTAAACGACAATGAATGGAACGAATGGAGAGATATGCGCGCTCGTATTTTGGATCGTGTCTCTTTCTTCTCTTTTTTTTTCTTTTTTTTATATCTGTCAAATTCGCGATTTACACCGAATCGACGGAAACATTGTTTTGGTAAAGCGCAAAGAGGATTTGAGGTTATGATTGTGAGAATTGCTTGGGACGCCTGCTTAAATATTAATAAGAGGCTATCGTTTATCAGGGATCGTTATCGATCGTGATCGTCGACGCGGTACCGGCAAGACGTGCCCGCGCTTCGATCGCAACCCGTGGCGATGGTGGCGCCGGAGATACGAATTCGCTCGTCTAAAGAAAGTAAGAGACAACAGTGTACCTATGTTATTTCACGTGGAAGCTGACGATCTCCAGCCTGTGAGAAGAAACGAAAAATATTATTGCGTCGTTTCGCGACGATCGTGGATAACCAATTGATAGCGTCGATTGTCTGCGTCTGGTTCCGCGTATAACGTCGCCGTCGTCGTCGGTGACGTCATTCGCTCTAGATCCGTACGAAACACCAAGGATAGTGTACCAAAGTAACGCACCACTGCCTCCCCTGTTTTAGTCGTTACGCGAGGATTTCTTTTATTTTCCTATCGTCCTTCGTTTCCACCTTTATCACCTCGATCTCCCCAATTTCATTTTATTCCCCCTTCCCGTTCTACGATTCACCCCATTCTCAACCCCGTCATTACCTATCATCCCCGTTACACCGTTATTATATTTATCTTCCTCGTTCCTCCCCGTTCATTTAATTCCCTGTGTCTTTCGATATGTCCACCCTTGTCTCGTTTTTTTTTTTTTTTTTTTTTTTTGATGACTTATTGTTATTATATATTGTTATCATTAATTATTGTCATTCGCTTCGTATCGATCGCGTCGAGCCCTCCCAACCCCCCCACCCCCACCGGTCACGTGACTTTCCAATGAGATAAATGAGAGAGGGCGAAGAAGAAAATTGCGACACCGAGAGACCTTAAAGGGGACGCGATAGAGAATCCAAATGGGAAGAAGAGGAGGAAGACGCGACGCGAGGAAGAGGACAAGAGGGAGCGGAAGGTCGAATGAAGATGGGGAGAATGCAAGAGTGACAAACGCATAGAGGAAAGAAAGAAAAAAAAAAGGAAATAAAATATAAATTAAAATGTCCCGCATAATGACGTGACGTAGCTTTATACTATCGAAGAAGAGGAAAGAAAAGAAAAAAAGATACCCGTTAATTATTTATATCTTTGATCGTTCATTGTTCGTTGTTCGTTAATTGTCGTTCGAATTGCTTCCCGCGATGCTCGGACTCCGTCGCTAATCTAAAATCCAGGTGTGAATTGAGATGCACACGCGTGCACGTGTGAAGTACTACATGCGCATAGACCACCACTGGTCACGTCAGGCGTATAGATATACACACATGTATATATACAGTCATGTATAAATGTACATTGCTTATACCCAGCGAACTATCGGTTAATTATTTATTTATTAAAAAAAGAAAAGGAAAAAAAAGCACGTCACGTAAATATATAATAGCTCTCTGTCTCTCTCTCTCTCTCTCTCTCTTTCTCTTTCTGTCTTTTTTTTTCTCATTACTTTTATTCGCGCGTCAGCATCATCCATACCGTAGACGATGTTTGACAAATGTACGCGGGCACGGCGCAACACTCGACGGGGCTTATCGCGCGATTGATAGGGGAAAATCAAAAATGCGAATTACGCAGAATATTTTTGATCTTTGGCATAGCGGATCTGGCAAACAGAAGCATGGAGGATTGGAAGGCGAAAGATTTGGAAATTTTACAATTGAGCGGATAACGCTGCGCGAAGTGGGGTGGGGGGGGGGGGTGAAAAGAGGGAGAGGGGTTCGTGTTGAAAATTTTGGAAAAAAAAAAGAATGAAATTTAAAGCAAAACAAAATCCGTGACAAGAATGTGAGTGCACGTGTCTCTGGTTACCTGATTACTCGAGAATTTAATTGAGAAAAATAGGGAGATTTCCTTATTGCTCGGAAACAAGTTCTAGTCGAATCGCGAGATCCTAGTCAGTAATATATTATTATATTTATTTACTATTGTTATTAGCACAGTACCAGGACCGATAATTCTGGGTCCGATAACCGAGTGATAATGAACAGTGGTTGGAGATAGGGAGGAAAGAGAAAAATTAAATATCTTACACGTGGCGATTAGGACGTCCGCTTCTGATAATTGGCTGGGTATACCGACTAATTGACTATTACGCTTATGATTATAGTCCAGGATACAATTACGTGGAGCGGGTTCGAGCAACGCGAGAGGGCCGGGACGTTTGCGAGTCCCGCAGGTAATATATGAGATATATATAAATATATATATTATATATATATATATATATGAAATTAAGAATGGAATTATTAATACCGCAAGACGGCGTGAAGTCCATTACGAGAGAGAGAGAGAGAGAGAGAGAGTGTGTGTGTGCGTGTAATTAACGATTAGGGAAGACGTGTGCTCCAAGTGAAATAGCCAAGTGAGATTGGTGGAAATGAATTGTAATTACAAAAGGAGCGAGAGAAAAGAAAAAAGTAAAGGTAAAACGGAAATGGCAAAGAAATTATTAATGATTAGAACTATTGCCTGCCGTCTACGTCTAGGATTGTGTAATGAAATTGGTTCCTGGTTGTGGAAGATGGGTGTCGGGAGCGTGTAATGGTTTTGGGGACAAGGAAAATGAATATGAAGAAACGTGCGAATTTGCCATTGAGAAAGGAGTAAGCGAAAAAGAGAGAGAGAGAGAGAGAGAGAGAGAGAGAGAGAGAGAGAAAGAAGAGAGGAAAACGGAGAAAGATAAAGTGAAGAAAATAATAATGACAAGATATGTAAACAGACTAAGAGACAAAAGTGTAAATTTCTCGATGATGATCGATCTTTTACGTAAAAATCGCTCGTTCATGCGTAATATTGTGTTCTGAATTAAATTTATTTATATGTTTCTATACATATATACATAAATACATATATATTAAATTGTATATATATATATATAAATTTATGTATGTGTCTATAAGGAGATAAAGAAATATAATATATATATATATATATATATATATAACCCGCTTGGAACAAGAAAGTCTAAGGGAATTGTTTTTGGAAGTTACATTATACGTGGGTTGCGTGTCTAAGAACAAGAAGAAGCAAGCAGAAAATCTCTAAGGATGAAGGAAGAAGTTGAATGTACTGGGACATAAAAAAAGGAACAAATGCTAGGGGAGGAGGAAGCATCTCGTTTTTTAAAAATGTTAGATGAACGACAAGAAAAATTGAAATTAATTAATTCGATTAAAAATAAATACACGATGCCGAAGTACGTGAGACTTAAGGAAATAGGGATTGCTCCTCCCACTGTGGGCGGGACCTAACTTAACCACGCCTCTTTTTCGGGGCTGGAAAAAAAAGAAATTACTCGACGGCGCCCCGGCGCTTTTCTCTCGAAGCGTCGCGCAAAATAATGGAAATCCACTAACTACTTTACTACGCTAATTAATTATTACGATTATTCAATTTAAATAAATAAACCGTTACTACCGTACCGATCGAAGTGAGATTCGACATATGTACATTATTGAAGGAATATATTGTTGAAGGGTTCTCTACCGTTTCGCCATCGGACGTCCTGTTGGGCTCCTCCGACACGCCCACTCACAGGCACCGCCCATTTCGAACGAATATTACGCTTCCCATTGGTCCATTGGCCATACGGGGTCAGAGTGGGGGCCCGAGAGGGACGGGCCCAACGGCGCGCCCGACGTTTAAACTGCTATATACTCTAGGTAGCATGTAAAACTTATTGAAATGAAATTAATACGAGACGTTATTTACTAAAACTAACTAAAGAGGTATAAATAAATAAACAAATAAATAAATAAAGGATTCTAGGCGCGTAAAGTGAAAAAAAAAGGATGCATTGAATTATTGATGAGAAAAAGTGGAGTAAAACACACGTATACACGTACACGCGTACAGCTACATGAAATAATGATATACATTACACAACAGACACATGCACAACGCACACACAGACACTACATGCCATAACATTAACTTGTAACGAACGAATACTTAATAGAAATAATTTTTGCAGGACTATTATTACTATTACTATTACTACTACTACTACTATTGTCATTATTATTATTACTATTAACTATTATTATAAATATTAATTATTACTTATTATTGCCATCTATTATTATCGTTATTGACTCTATTGATTATCGTTTATTCATTCTTTTTATTATTACTACTGTCATTGCTATTATAATTATTATTACTACTGTTACTACTATTACTACTACTATTACTACTACTACTACTACTACTTGTACTACTATTACTATTACTATTATTATTGTCTTAATATTGTCGACTATTCATTGTTCATTCTTCATTGTTGTTATTATTATCAGAATAATTGTCATTATTATTAACATCATCTGTGCCATATTTCATGATCCTAATGTTTAAGTGTTAAGTGTAAAAAAAAAGAAAGCACGAATTTCGTTTTCAGTGCCATAGAGGCCAGGTATAAAAAAGAAAGAAAATCACAAAAAAAAAATAACGAGTCGAGAGAGAATCGCGCGAATACAGACAGTCAATCCCAATAACAGTGACAGCTCGTGGCGTCGTTGCGTGTATCATTTAGTGACTGACGACACCACATGAGCTTTTTTTGTTTTCCTGTTGGGTTCGAATGTCGAATGATGACACTCCGTGACGGTACGTGGTCTGGTTTAAAATGACTTTACGCCAGATTCAAGACGGATAAAGATCAACAGCAGAAGACGGAAGATGCCCGATAAATTTAGAACGAACTACTATGATGATGATGATAACGATGATGATGATAATAATAATAATAGACGATTATGATAATGACGATGCATATTGATAGTACGTTAATTTCATTAGCGATTATCGCGAACCTCTTCTTATCGACGGCTAATTGTTATACACCAAAAACGCTTATGGTGCAGATTATTAAAGAAAAAAAAAAAAAAAGAAAAGAGACATAGAACTTTAAAAGAATTATAGAAATACTGGATACGCAATACCTTATAAGGCGCAGGGGAGGTGGTTGCATGCTACGATTATCCTCATTAGGATTTTCTGTTCTTTTTTTTTTCGTTTCTTGCTTTTTTTTTCTATGTTTGTTCTTATCTCGAGAGAAACGGAGGATGGTGGGATGCGAACGCTCTCAGAGTGGTATCGAAAGTTTACACTAGTTAAAATAATTGAAATTGTATAAAAAAGAAAAAAAAAAGATGAAAAGACATTGAAAAAAAAATGATATCTTATTACCTCTCTTTCTCGCTTTTTCTATCCATTTCTCTCTCTCTCTCTCTTTCTCTATCTCTTTCTCTATCTCTTTCTCTCTTAACCTCTCTAAGGTATACACGTACAACCGCATTCACTCTCCTATACATATTCTTACAAGATTGTCACTATTAATATTTTCTATCTTCAATTTATCTTGTATTCTTTCTCCTCCTTTCTTTCTGCTAGTGCGCGCCACACGTCACTCTGTCTCGCACGCGCACGTGTATCTATCCGAAATATGGAAAGGAGGAGAAGAAAATTAATTAACGATAGAAAGTGTCGGTTTCGATTTTTTTTTTCAATTTTAATATTTTTTTCAAGCATTTTTCTCACTCTTGTTACACTTTCTGGCGCTTGGTCCCAATGGCGCGAAATACGAAATTATTGAGGCGACCAATGACAATTTTTCTATCCATTCGATTCTATAATAATAATAATGTGGTACTGCTATCGCACTGGTACACGTATACGTACACGCTTCTATTGTCACTGTTAATAGTTACGCAACTATTATTATTATTACTACTAATACTACTAATACTACTACTATTATTAATACTACCTACTATAGTATCGGTACTACGTAATTTACATCGTGGGACGCACACTAGCCCCTATGTACCATTTTCTCCCATTATCGAAGCTCGACATTTTGGGACCAAATGTCAGTAAGTAGTTATATAGTAACAAAAAAAAAAATGAAAAAGAAAATATATAAAATTCATATAACGATATCTCGAGGCATAAGAGTCGTATAAAAATTTGTTTAATACGCACATTCGCCTCCAGCTCACGTTAAATGAATTGTACTGTACCGTAGAAAGCTATAAGGACAAAGATGATGACGATGATGATGATAAATAAAATAACAAAATTTCAAGAAGATGGGCACAACGATCCTAACATGAATTTTGAGGAATTGATCGCATTCATGAAAACACTTCTGAATAATACACGTATTCTCAATTTCCGACCACTCTCTTCTTCTCTGACTATATTCCTCTTCCTTTCGAATGTCAAAATCGTGTTATTCCCGTTTTATTTTCTTTTTTAATTCCAAACGCATCTATATGGTATGTGGAGAGGGGAGTAACGCGCATGTTCCTCTGGGAACTTCCACCTTCGACCTGATATTCTTAAGCGAGTAAATGGAGGTCAAAGGTCAAGGTGCCGAGAGCAAAATCGAGAAATTGCGTAACGGTGCGTAAAATAGTGAAAAAGAAAAGAAGGTGGCTGACCGATAATGCGAGCGAATAACTTCGTTACTGAGATTAAATTCATATTTTTCTGTCGTTACTGTTATCGATTAATAAGTAATTATAGTAATTGAACGAATAATAATGATAATGAATTATCGAAAATAAATAAAAATATTAAAGAAACTTAAAAAAAAAGGTCAAGGGTGTGTAATGCAATTTGTCGAGGATTGCCAATTAAGAGGGACGTTTGGTGATTGATAAGGGTCAATGTTCGAAGGAAGGTTCCGTATTCTGTTAATGTGCTGGTCGAAATTCATTTTTGTGTTCTTGTTGGAAACACGAAGAAAAATTCTTTCACCGGTCATTTTTTTATTTTTCCCACGATTCTGAATTTTTGCAAAAATCTCACTGGTTTTTTCTGGCGTATAAAGTACGATAAAAAAAAATCAGAATGTCAATCCTCCAATTGCAAAATGAAAGGGACAACGACGTGCTGCCTGTGCCGATAAACGGTGAATCGTCTGTTCAAGGATTGACCTGACCTTTGAACCCCTCGAGTTATTTCCGACCTTCCTTATCGACCTCTAAAAAATAATACTCCTCTGTCCATCTCATGTAACTCTTCCGTAAATCTCGTAGTCGCGTGACCTGTTCCCTTTTCTTTTTTCTTTCTATCACACGACCCCTCCAACTTCATTTCATTATTATTTCGTCTAAACAGCGAGGGCAAGAGAGTAAGAGAGAGAGAGAGAGAGAGAGAGAGAGAGAGAGAGAGAGAGAGAGAGAGAGAGAGAGAGAGAGAGAGTACAGCACGAGTGAGCCATAGGAGACAAAAATAATTTTTTTTGAACTAGAAAATTGATTTAGGTTAGGTCCACAAATGTCTTGTTAAACATCATTCAGCATCCCCCTACGAACTAGACTTACTTATTTTTGTTACTATAGACGAGAGAGGAAGAGAGAATGACTGGGATTAAAAAAAAATATATAACGTATGAAAGATTACATGTATCTTTTGTGCGATGTAGCAAGGAGCAAAAAATATATACTTAATTAGGTATTGCGCACTAGAGAGCGAGCGAGAGAGAGAGAGAGAGAGAGAGAGAGAGAGAGAGAGAGAGAGAGAGAGTATGAAAATGAAAACCATATTGGTGCCGTGGGCTATCGGTATATAATATATAATATATAATATATGTATGCCTACATTGTACATAAAACACTGCCCCACATTATACATATATATATATACATAAATCTATATATATAAATACTATACGACGTTGTCATATCGAGACCGTCACGATGGTCGTTCCGAGTGTCACAGTTTTTCGAGCCGAAGGAACACCTCGAAGAACCAAAAAAGAAAATTCCAAAAAATTATTTTAAAAAACTCGAGTCGACCATCCCGACTGTCCCGGCATGATTCTATCGCGTCCTACGTTCGTTATACACAATGATGAAACTATTAGCTTTCCGCAGGAAGGTGTTACTACATACTGTATCGTAACGAAGGAACAAAGAGAAAGAGAATTAAAGTTGAAAAAAGAAAAACTAAATAAATCCTGTGAGCCACGAGACGCAGGAGTGTAACGCAAAAAAGAAAAGAAAGAAAAAAAAAAGGGAAAAATTATGGATGATAAAAAAGTACTTTTCGCGCGTGTCCCGTGTGCGTATGTGTGAGTGTGTGCGCGCGTGCGTGAAACAGATGGAATTTTCAATATTTTCAATCTACATACGTACGAGACAAAGTCTCGCCGTTAAGTAAAAGGAAAAAAAAAAAAACGCCTGTAAAGTTTTTTTTTATATATTTTTTTTTGTTCTTCTTCTCGTCTCTTCTTCTTTCTCTTCTGTGCAGAGCCTCGCCGTTCAATCTCGATATGCCATTGAGGTTTTCTCTACTATACATAAGCATATACTGTAAGTCGAGTAGGTTAAGTAAAAATAAATTGATAAGACGTTGACGATGCGCGGGATTGATAAGAGAAACGATAAGAAAAAAAAAGCAAATGAGAACTGTAGAGAGGAAAAGTGAAGAGAACCTTAGGGGTTGGGTTGCATCGAAGATCGAATGATACGAGCGGACACTGATATCCTGGTTATGGATTATAAGTATTGCCGAGGGAGGCGTTTTTGAGGGATGATTTTGATAAGTCGTGGAGAGTGACGAAATTTAATAAAACCGAGTCGCCTTTGCGACGGGAGATAACGATTTCACGTGTAACGTGATGAATGTTGAGGAATCGTAATTTCGCAATTGGACGGTTGATGACGATCGTGGTGATCCGTCGGGTGACTGAACGATTGTTCACTATGTTGGGATAAGGACAATGGTACTTGGACATAATATTAAATTATGGGAAACGGTGACGGGGATTGTGGACGTGAAAATTTGAATGGATCGCTTTTGGCGTCGAAGCGTTCGAACGGACGAATAATAGATAAGGATGAACGAACCGGCGGGAAAGTTTAAGAAGACGAAAAAATGCGTAAGGAGACCCTGGTTAAGAGAGAGCCCCATTATATTGACGAGAATATTATAAATTATTAATGTAATAATAAAAAGAATGAGATAGTTATTATTATTACTGAATGACGTAGTCGTTATTGCCTTTGAAGTTTTTCGCGATCACGTCAAAAGCAAAAATCTTGAGAAACATGTTTGACATTTTTTAATGTATGATTCTTGACCTATTTTTCCTATTTCTTGGAAATTATAGTGTTAATTGTTGGTCGTAGTATCGTTTGTTTGTCCTGGATATGGCTGTTTTATGGTTTTGATACTTTTTTTGGGGGCGGAATTTTTTCATGATTTATTTTGGTATTAATAAGTCTATTTTTTTCTTTTTAAGTATCTATGGCAACTGTATCTTTGAAATGAAGATGCTTACATTATTCAAGAGGTTTTTCCTTCTTCGATGGCAATTCAGTGACCTACGTTCCTGCTGCAGGTGCACCTGCATCTGGTGCCAATGGTAAGGCGCCAGTAGCAGCTTGGATAGTTCCACAAATCGTCGAGGAAGTGGCGCTGGGTCTACTGGCAGGAAAGTGCTGCCACTTAGAGCAGAGAATTATGGAACTACGCACACATCGTGAGCGTAACTGTTAGCGATAACCAAACGTTAATGAAAATACTTCGACTTCAAAAGCACGTTGAGAGACACGGGGATATGTGATTACACACAATTTTTGTATTCTTCCTAATTCCGCGATATTACACGATGTATTATTATATATGGAAATCAATAATGTGAGCACGAAATAAAAATGTAATATATTTATTGAATCATACTATTGCATTTATGTCGTACAGAGTAGTGTGACATGTCTCGAAGAGATGGCGCCACATTGACCGATCCAAAAACTGTCATATCCCTAAACGGTACACTCGCGAAATTTATTTATATTATTTTGAATACCAAAAATATTAGATAATAATTATAATTTTCCAACACTCATAGCGACGCAGTATTTTAAAGAAAAAATATTTTGGAAAATAGATGAAATTATTGAACGGATCATTCCTAACGGACAATCCTCGCAGAGATGATTAGGGAGATGCACAACGCTACGGTTTTAGGCGATACCAAAATCGTGGTCCTAAATCGTAGCGGCGAGACTGCAAGCAGGATTTTGTGAACATCGCCTCCGTCGACAATGCGAATCTCGTCGTAGCCGAGCTAAACTGGAGCACGAGCGCGTAGCTTGGCGGGCAGAGGTTCTCCGCTACTCATCGCTGGTTCCCAAAGCAACTCTTAGAACGAGACCTGGAAACATAGAACTTCTCAAGAACCATTGAAAGAGCCTATTGTCGAAACATTTTTAAGAATGTGCAGTGCCACTTTGACACCCGTGTAACACCTCAATTTTTACTCGATATTATTGGATCTTGATTTACTTTCAAAATTTATTAAAAATATAAAATTGAGGCTAAATCAAAATCTCTCAGAATATTCGGAGTGGATAAAAATTG
>JARQTH010000586.1:0-24937 GCA_030142595.1 Trachelus iudaicus
AGAGAGAGAGAGAGAGAGAGAGAGAGAGAGAGAGAGAGAGAGAGAGAGAGAGAGAGAGAGAGAGAGAGAGACGGGAAATGAAATTTAGCCAGAATCCTCGTTATAAATGATCCGGCTGGCTGACGCGTTCCGTTTCGGAATGGGCTTCGGGAGTGATTAACGAGCTGACCGGAATTCGTCTCCATGGAAGAACACTCCTTTCAACCGATAGGCTCCTGCTAACGAATGTGTCATCCTCGTTACCGTTACCTCTTCTTCTTTCTTCTTTTTTTTTTTCCACGTGTTTGTCCCCTAGTCGCGAATCGAGCTTCGCCGACGCACTCCGGCGTGACGTTGTTCACCAGTGTCGCCACCCTCTGGCTATAGAGGCGCTGCCGAGTACGAACAGCGAGAGACTTAGGACACAATGAAGGTAGCTGCGGATAGTGGCGCCGCTCTGCGGACGAACGGGTTACTCGCGTAATTTCATTGAAATCTTTCGGAATCCCCCGTTCGCCCGCGGCAGCGTATTAACCTACGAGCTTTGCCCGGTGACTCGTAAATCCTTGAGGTACGCGGGGCTGTGTAACTCGAAATTTTGACAGTAGACGAATTTGACGTTGTAAAGAAATTGCACGCTGGCCCTTGATACGTTTAATTTTACGAAATTCCAGTAAGCCCCGAACACATTCGCAGCACGTCAGATCTAATGAGATTTTCCGCATGGCTCGTAGCCCGTGCGTTAGGTCGCGGTTAGGACTCTGCGATCTTTTCGCATTCACATTGTACACCTATGTATGTTATATGCATATATACGGTGTACCTATACGTGTGTGTGTATATATATATATATATATATATATAGATTATCGAAATTCTACGAGTTGCATTCGAGTGTCGAGTTGCGTCAAAACTGCTATAGAAACTGATTTTTTCGTACGATAAAAACTCCCTTTATGAACGACGAACAATACTGGATGCAAAGTCACAGTGCGAAGCGTAAGCGGCCATTGTTTCCTGTAAGAATTGCAAGCCGCGAGGCGCTCAGGACTTGCGGCGAGATTTCGTGTTTCTGGGCTTTAAGGATTCTCGCGGAGTCGCGAGCGCGACTTCATTCGCAGACTCCTCGCCGACTGCGACCACCGTACGCATGTAATCAGATCGCGGAGTGTATGGAAAGCGTCGGCGGTTTTACCTTCTTTTTTTTTTTCTTTCTTTCTTCTTTTTCACTCACAACTCCAGCCCTGTTCTTTTTTTACCTTACCAACCGTCTTTCTACGTTTGCCTCTTTCTCTCTTATTATTATACCCAGAGACTTTTACATGTATTACGTTTGCATCTGCCGGGCTGAGTTATGAGGCTGCGGCGCCCGACGTCGCGTTTAAATTAAAATGTAATTTCAAAAGTAAAGCGAAGAGCTGGAGAACGGCGCGCTGCACCGGGAAAATGTTGGATGATAAAATGGAAGAAAAAAAAATTTTTTTTCCAATGTACGGGGTGGGGCAGTTCAACTGCGTCGTGAAATGCCGTTATGTGCACTTTTCAGTGCGAATCCCGTCATCCTGCATTGGGAATACTCAGCCGGTCGTTCTTTTTACGTCGTTTTCTAACTTTTTTTATTCTCTATCTCTCTCTCTCTCTCTCTCTCTCTCAACTTTCCACAACCCATTCTGCCATTCGCCTTGTACTGTTTCTCTTTCTCTCGCACTTTCGTATTCTCAACGGTGCCAGTCAGACCGTCGAATTTTCCCAGCGAGCCTAGAGCCTAACGAATACCCTACTAACGCTGCTGGCTGCAGAACGACGTTTCTCGTATTTCCAAGAGTCCATGTCTTCGTTCGCTAAATCGAGCGGAAGGATATTTTTCACTTATTTAAAATCCGTCAACATACTGTGTATTTTTCGTTGAAATATACCCAAAAAAATATCCACTGTCTTTCGCAAACTCGCATGTAGGAAAAGCACGTTCCTTATCGTTACAGGTGAATTTATCTCAGCGAATTCAGAGCATCGTTCGTAGTTAAGGAGAAACGATAACTTTGTACTTGTCGTTAACGTGAAAACATTCTCAATCTTTTACTATGGCTGCTGCGATATCGTTTCAGCGAGTTTGCTGTATTTAACGGAAACGGCAAACGGAGCTGACTTCCGGTTGACCCGTGCCGGGATCGGAAGGATCTTTAGGGATATGCACGATACACAGGTACTACGATGCAGCCATGAAGTCAGCAACCATATTTAGGTGACGGGATGATATCTCTATAAGCAGTGTATATATGTATATATCAGGCTATGCTGACCGAAGGATCTTATTGATCCTGAAAGGACGATGCCCAAGGATATCAAAAGTGAAAATGGCTGAGGACATTAGTCGTGAAGCGTATCGGAAAACTCGTGCAGTGAAGAATTCTCGTACGGCGGACAGTAGCAAATTCTGAATCCTTGGACGGAAGGATGAAACGGAAGTGAGCTGGATAGCGGAGCGGAAGTACGAACCGCTCTATCTGGCGGGTTCCGGAAGTGAGAGATATCGAGGGAACGCGTTACGTGCATCCTCGGGTTTCCTGGTAAGAAAAAAAAAAAAAAAAAAAAAAAAAAAAATAAGGTAAAGCAAAGAGAGCAAAAGGCTACGATAGGGAAATGAGGCAAGAGTCAGGGACCCCCTGGGGTCGTTGGTACAAGATGAAAATGAAGAAAATATTTTAAAAATCAACGAGACTTTTTTGAAAAAAAAGTATTCAAAAAAATATCACTGCGAATCGACGTGTTTTATTTTTTTCTTGAACGTGCCGGAATAGCACGACACTCTTGGACGTGTCAAAAGTGACTACCATGGGAAGGATAGGGAACGAGGTAATTGGTTTTCCAGTGCATAAATAAGAAACACGTTTCCTTCGTATAGAGTTAAAATTCTCTTTTACGTAAATGTGTGTATATATATATATATATATATATATATATTCGTTTTCTTTCCATCTTCCTGGCAATCTTGTCGAGACGCTTAATAATAAAAGCGAACGAGAGCGGAGAAAAATTAAAATAATCAAATGAACACAATTTTTTTTCTTTTTTTTTTCCTCCTCTTTTCTTACCTCACGCACACCTTGACGTTTTACGCACTCCCGTGGTAGGACTGGGCGAGAAAAATCTTACAAGAGTTTTTTCAAAAGTGTTTTTGAATTTTACTCGACATTCACCAACGCCTGACGTTCGCAGCACGGTCGACGCTAACCACTTGGCGTCAGAGGTTGGATCGGAGATGACTGTTACTTTTGAAACCCCCTATACCCGTGTACGAACATTCCGTGGGTTTGTTTTTAAAATGACTGTACCCAAGTAAACCTCAAAATTCTTACGTCTGTCAATTTTGTAAATGCCTATACACGTATCTGTGCCGCGACGTATCCATTACGCCTACGGACAGCAGTACATCGTCATACCCTGACCGTACATAGCGACCGATCGTAATTTTACCAACGTAAAAAAATATTCCCCAGTAAACAGTTCGCATCACGTAAATTCGTACAAATTGCTCAAATTACCGGCCGAGTTTTACTAATCGATGTTTCCGTCCGACAAACATCATCTTCTGGTATATATATATATGGATGGAATTAGGGGAAAAGTACTTCAGGTCACACCCTGTGCGAGACTAGAGACTTTTTTCTCTCCTGCTACCCGTCATCACAATTTCACTTTCCTCCGTCTTACGTCACTTCGCCATAGACCGAAACTAGGTACAACAAGGACCCCCCCCCCCACCCACCCACCCCTCCTGCACAAGTCACGACTGCATTGAAAATAAAGCCTGCGACCCGTAACGACGAAGCGGCAAAGGACGCAGGATGATCAACCGACAAATAAATTGTTGCCACTTCAATAAACTCTTCGACTTACGACCTGAATAATTTCGTTGGGTTTCTTCGAGAAGATTCGAATAAGTACTGGGGAGGCGACGGGATTCACATCGGTAACAAAGTTGGACGTTCGCCGTAGTGCCGATAGATGGCGTCGCGAACGACAAACCGTATTTCACTGGTCATAACAACGTCTGCCGTGATATTCTTTTTCCTCTCTCTACGATTCTCAAAGCGCGACAGGAGAACCTTAAGGATAGTCGACGTGCACTTAGTACCTCGTAAAGGGAATTTTTTACAGTCATCTGGGTATCGTTCTCATGTATTATTTACAGAACGATTCTGTATACTCTGTTATTATTACAGTTTCATTGATACAGTGTATATGCATTTTACCGCAACAAAACATTATTTAAATCGATCCTAAGTGCATTCAGATATAAATCAGACTGGCCAATCACCTTACTGTGCTACGGTATACCTATTAGATTTTAATAATTATTATCCACCGTACCGAACGAGTCTGACTCGCCCTTTGGTTTTCACCCTCGATCAAAATCTTTAATAACGATTTTTAATCCTCTTATATCCTAATCAGCGGTGATTCATTGCTTTGCTTATCGTTTTTTGTCCTCGCCAAGTGAATTACAAGGTAGCGTGCAGGACGCTATTGATTTGCAGCAAAGGCAACGTACATAATTCCATTTTAATTGGACAATTCGAGAACGAATCGGAGAACTCGCCTTGAGCTCGATTGCCGAACCTGCAAGTTCAACGCACACGTGCCAAGTGTGAAATTGATAACAGGCGTCACGCGAATTTTCCATTAATCGAGGACGCGCTGAGAGACACTGCCGAGAAGGTGCAGGCGCGTAACGCGTGGCGAATCGCAGGTATCGCGACGGTCAAGGTAAAATCGTTCGCGTGTGAGTTGCGTGCAGGGTGGATCGGACTGTGAGCGAGAGAGACGAGGCAGATGGGGTAATGAGAAGCGAGAGAAGGAAAGAAAAGCAAAAAGGGACTCGAGGCACGAGAGACGCAATGGTACTTTGAAATAAAGCAAAAGCCGACGAGTCTGGTAAAAAAAAAAAAGAAAGTTGGGGTACCCTTTGAAAGCCTTGTCACGGGTCCAAGGGATGCTGCTGGCTCGGTAAAACTGGCTCTCTTCGTAGATAAGACAAAGCGGTGATAAAAATGGCCAGCCAGTCCCCCCCTCCCAACGGTAGAACAGATGCTGATAAGACGTTGAGCATGAGATTGCGTACATAGAGGTTAGGCTGAATAAAAAAAACCCCAAGTTCAAGGTCGAGGTTAAAATTTTACGTCAAAAAATTCGCATCTTCCACGCGAGGAACATCTGCGTGAAATTGCTTCAGAAATTTGGATAGCAGAGATAATTCATTTATAATAATATCCCACGTTGATAAGGGATTTACGTGTTTAATCAGATTCGCGTACATGGCTTTCCGGTGTTTCGGCTAGTTTTGCCTCTCGTGTGAACGGGTCTTTGCGCGCTGCGGAAATCGAAGGTCTTGGGATAAATAGCGTCGCGGAGACGCAGGGATAACGGTACCCCGTTCGCGTTAGAGAAATACAAACTCGGTATTGTTATCAGCCGCCATTGTCTCCAGGCGTGCCAACGCGAACCCCCCACGAAAACAAAAGCCGCACCAGCACGGTGCTGCCAACGGGGAATGCACAATTATTACACGCGCCCAACTACGCTAGACCGTCGTAAGAAGCTTTAATTAACGGAGTCAGAGCGAGCATAGGCTTGACGACGAACGTCTATATATAAGTATACAGTACACCCGTGAGAGAAAGAGAGAGAGGAGAGAGAGCGACGCCTCTCTGAGAATTATTTAAAAAGCTAAATTACTTCGTTGCACGGATGCCGACCGTTAACGAGTCGACAAGTACGGCCAATGGCGTAAGCACGATCAAGTCAAATATAAATTTCGTCGTGCGGACGTGGACGAATGAAAAAAAAAAAAATTTAACAAAACGAAAATACAGATCCGTAAATAATGAATATCGGCACTCTCACCGATATCGAGATAAAATTGGTACGATAAGGGAAAAAAAAAATTTACGCTTTCGAAAAACATATACACAGTCAAAACTATCGCGATACCATTGGCGTCGTATATCAGAGTTTTACCCGTCGGACGGATATTTCAAAGTTTTTGAACTTTTCGAGAAAGTATCTAAGAGCCGTGAAAGAGTAAGGGAACCGTTGCAGGTTGGAATCGACGGAAAGTTCGTCGAAAAGTCCCTAGGTTGGCTCGAGCGTGGGCGACGAGGGGGGTTCCCCGGGGGATGGGCAAGAGGGGAAATTCTCTTAGGTCGTCTAGGTCCGTGTGATCAGGAGCGGCAACGGTGCGGTCATTGAGGTGCTGATCTTGCCGGATGTAACAGGACAGTAGTTTTTGTCGACGAGTTCCGGCGATTGTTTCGTTCTCTATGACGTAATCCCCGTTAACAACAGACATATTCGTCGATTAAATACGAACGTCAGGATAAATCCTATAGAGACGTTACGATCGTATCGAACGTAAAGATAAAAAATATAATCGAAGGCATAAATCTCATCGTGAACTCGTGGGATGGTCTGAGTTATAAAGAAAATCTAAGTACATAAAATATAAATATATGGGTGGGGATTGTCAACCCTCTCGTGTATTCGTGCATACCTCATGCGAATTAGGATAGGCGACCTGGGTCGGAGATCCGACAGTTACGAATCCGCAGTCTGCATTCTTCAGAGTGCGTCAAAAGAAAACCGAACGATTTTCTTGTGCAAGAAAATTGTATCTCGATCAAAGTGAAATCATCGAGGTTGATTTTACGAATTATTATTTTTTTTTTTTTCATTACCGACAGTCATTGAATTTGATGATAACGTACATGCACACGGGTCATCGTAATGAAACGTAACACGGGATCGTTTTGTGGGTAATTTCGTAAAGATGCTAAGACTAGTCGCGGGGGAGATAAGAGAAAAATAAATTTCAAAAAACGATATGAGGTTTACTTATTATCCTCCTTGCGTAAAATATATTTTCTCGTCCCTTGCAGAGTTTCCTGGGACCCGTGAGATGAAACGGGAGAGAGGGGGGTACCTCCGCGATATTCTCGTACCCAAAAGGGACTTCATTTCCTGATTGAGTTCGGATCCTCCTCCAAGTAGCTACCCCACTGCGCGTAAGAAGCTCCGGTAACACGTGACAGCCCCGTTCTATAAATACACCCCACAGGTAAGACGAATCCAAAATACGTGAGACGTATATTGACATTCGATCCTCTTAAAGAATATTTTTCGTATAGGGTTGGTGGTTGAAAAAAAAAGAGAGAGAAAAGAAAAGCAAATAAAACCCTTGTCATTTTCCCGTGTCTCTTCGCATGGCTTATCATTCGACTCGACGACTCTTTGTATTCGTCGTTCGTGCACAAGTTTTCCGAGAGGCGGGAGTCTCGTAAGGTCTCCGGAAAATTCGTATGGGACTCGGTATGGCGTCAGGACTATAAGGGGGTATTTGACGGGGGACTCGTATAAGGGTGACAGGACAGCAGGACGGGAAGCGCAGACTCCGCGTAGAACATGAAGCCGAGAGCCCTTCGTGTAAAGTGGCCAAGAGGGAACAGGGTTCGAGACCCGTGCCATGAATTTCAGTTTCACCGACGTCTTACGTACCTGACTCCGGCCACCCCGTCATACCCCCATCCTGAACTCCGGGTAAAAGGAAGGTTTGGATGCGCCGTTTTCCCCGTCGATACGGACAGCCAGAGCCCCAATATACGTGTATTTACGCCTAGGAGCACTGGCGCCCGGTGACTTCGTCGATTTTTAAGGTTGGCAATATACCCGCCGAATGAAATTTTCTCCAGGGAAAAACTGTGTTTCCTGTTACGGAACACGTGGCGCCTTTCGTAGACGGGAAATAATACGGTAACTCCGTGAACTACTCACCGGCGTCCTTCGGCTAGCTGGACTTCGGGTGGACGCGGCAGCCGGGAGAGTTCGGTGCGAGGGAGTCTGTGGAAGGTAAAAATAAAAAAAGAAGGAATAAACGTCGGTGAGGATGCGCCATTGGGGTTGCCGGTTACTGGTGTATACGGTCACACGTGGGGCCGAAAGATCGAAGGCCTGGAACCGCAGTGGAAATGTGGAACGAGAAAAGAAGAGAAAAAAAAAACAGAAGAGCAGAGCGAAAGAGTGGGATGACTTCTAAAGAGATGGAACAAAAGGAAAGGAAGACGAAGAAAAAGAAAAAAGGAATTAACGACCGGCTTAATTTTAACTCGAGTCGGACGACTCGGGTGAATCCTATGCTAGAGCCTCCGCCAGTAATCCCGTCCCTGTAACAGGAGCGGACTCTGGTTCGGAGCGATGTGAAATCGCTGTTTAATAAATCAAATCGGCTCCACTTGTTTAACGAGATGCATAAAGGTGGATATACAGAGCGAACCGGAGACTGCGACTAGCGTTGTACGAATGATAGCGAATCGCGTATGATAATTCTCCACTTTTTTTTTTCGCCAATGTTCTTCTCTCTTTTTCCATCAGGCAGATTCCACTACGGCTCAGCGGATACGACGCGGCACAATGTAAAACCCGTAATATAGACCGAATGAGCCATAAACAATTCGAACGTCGAATATAAATCATATCCCATCCGTTATAGAAACTCGCCCGTAGAACTTAAACCCGGGATTCACGTTGATGCCGGCAGCTGCGCGCCTGGCGGACGAGGCGACCTCGAGGAGGTAACGCGCGTGCGATACGCGAGTGAAGAAGACGGATGAGACAAGATAGGTCAAGTAAACAGAGAAGAAAAGTGTAAACCAAGAAGAACCATACGGGCGGATACGCATGTATAATGGCTAAGTTTTTCTACCAGGGCGACAAACGAATGCGTAAAGAAACGCCCGAACCTCAGCGCCAACGTAATTTCAATCTCGACCTGTTACATCGGCAAGGTCGTCCATAAATGAACCGTCTGCCTCGAAGGCGTAATATCTTCGTTGAACGAGAAAAAAAAAAACCCAAAGCACGCAGGGAAACCTGCGCTCCGCTTCGGTTAAAAATGTATATTAAGGTACCCCCACAACCGCTAGGGTCTCCGATGCGAGGGTCTCATTTGTGAAACAGCCTTTGAGGAGACAACCCAAGAGAAGGTAGCAGAAGACCCTTATGGCATCTCGTAAGTAGGGCTCCCACTGATGACAACGTATAGTCACCCTCCGTCATTATTATCATGGAGTAGATTTGCCGAGATTTTGATGGTGGTACCTAGTGGGTACTCTAGGTAGGAAAGGAGAGCTCGAAGGTACCAGGCAAGAAGGCAGAGAAAGATAACAGAAATTTATCACAGTCGGAAAAGTGACCCGAGTCTGTCTTAAATGTAAGGTCGTGCCGAGGGGTAGCAGCGGAGAGACGCAGGGGCGGACGAAAAGAGGGGGTACCGTGGATCTTAAGCCGGCCTCTCCATCACCCTTTTATCCCGTTTTGTACGCAATATCGCTCTGGCCGACCTTAGGGTCTATTCGTGTTTTTTTTTTCCTTTCACTTAACCCCCCCACCCCCCACTTCACCAGCCCCTTCTACTTTAAGGCCAAATTTGTTCCGACCTTGTCCCCTCCCACCATCCGCCCATTTTCCACGGTTCCGTCTCATTGTCAGCGTCAGCCAGATCGATGCACTAGAAATATAGATATACACACGCATCCGCGTGAATAAATGCAGATCGTTTTTATTCGACGTACAAGGTTGTGATCACCATCGAAACGTGATTTAATCGACGTAATCCCGATGAGAGGGCGCCCCGACGGCCAAATTTCGAACTGCCGGAAATCAAAAACTCGATTCGAGTTACGACGTCACCGATTGCGTTAGCCCTCTCGTAAGAGTGATGAAGGACGTAGGAATTACGATTTGGCCCGACACGTGGTCCAAGTATCGTTATACTGGAGTAACGCAGTGCCGTATGCACGTATGTAACTACGCGGGTGCATATGTGCCCCGTCAAGTAGTGAAGAGTGCACGTGGCGCCCAGTGCATAAACTGCGGTCGCTAAAAGACTCGCTGGGCGATCGGACACAGCATACATATATATATATATATATATATATATATATATATATATAGGATCGCTGTAGAGCATATACACACACACATGCGAACTTGCTATATAAAAACCCACATACGCAATTTACATAAAAAATGCAGTATCATATGGCCATTAAAGAAACGAATCGTCCAAGTGCCGCAGGCCGTGAAAATAAACTAGGTTCGATAATGCGGCGAGACTTTCGACGCGTCCAATAAATACTCCTTGTGCCGTAGGAATCCGATCCAATTATACTGATTTATTATTTTAATTGCAAATGCTAATTTGCCCGCTTAGTTATTCATTAGCGGCCGAAGAGAACAAATGGTCGTATACGCGACACAGTGAGCTCGGCTTTAACGTAACAAGATTGATCTACGCGTCCACGACCATAGGCACCTACGTGCCCGGGTGAATCGATCGATCGATTTACGCCTTGAGGAGAACATCGATCCTGCCTATCGCGTGCACGCATGATAACAATTATCGAATACATTAGCGAGCGCCAAGAGAAAGCGTCCGTTCTCCAAGTGGCAGGATTTCTCAACCGTAGGACAATATTGTGCCTGTCGCTTTCATCTGGTACGCACATGGCGCGTCCTGCCGAGGAGGCCTGGTGTCGCCGGTCGCGAAACGTGGAACGGTCGTACGCATTGTGCGTGCGCCTAAACTTACAGTTACGGAAGCGCATGCGAGTGTACACATATATATACACGTGTATATAAACTGGTACTAGTAAACATCGCAGTGCTAGACATCCGGTACAATACCCCCCAGATATAATGGGCCGCTAGTTCCTTGCATTGTTCGAAGGTAACATTATGCATTTAACGTGTGAAGCACACGGACGAGGATAAGCAGGTATAAGGACGTTGCGTCAGCGTGTTCCCTGTACGACACCTGTATACAGTTACGCGTACGGGGCATAGGTTAAAACACCGTACAGACCGTGGCTGAGCATAGAGATATTAGGTAAGGTTAGGTCGTACCAGTGCACGGACAACGAAGGTCTAGGGTAAAAAAAAGAAATTCGACAGATCCCCCATAGACGGTCTACAGTGTATAAATCCTTGGACCGGGGATGCTGTGACTATTCCTCTCTGGACCCCATAAATCTCTACGATCGGACGTAATTGTCTCTGATTGAGTGGAGAGTGGATATCGCCGTGGGCCGAGACAGTAGGGGATCACGGTGCGGTTATGGTAATAATTACCGGGAGGTCAAGAATCCCTAGGGACTTTGGTCAAAGTGGGTTGGCAGTCTTGGGTTGTCGGAACGCCAGGATACAGTGGATTATTGGAAAACGTGATAAGCTCGGACGATCGGTCCGACGGAATGATGCTGTTTGACAGGCACGGGGTATTTATGCGTTAAACCCGTACGGCGGAACGTGAGGAAAAGGGAAGCAGCTTGTGGAAAAGTATGGGGTTGGGGGGAGGGGGTGAGGAGGGGCTGGGAACGCGAAGGTAATATCCAGTGATAAACTGTGCCCGTGCGCTCAGCGTTCTTTTACCAAGGTATACCGGTACCGCCGTAAAGGTATAGGGTGACCGCGAAGTCTCTGCCGTTGGATGCCCCGTACGTAAATAAGAAACATAACGCATTACGTTTGCGCAGGAGGAAGACGTTTCTATAATTCACGTTGGGCGCCGAGTACTTTTTCATTGGGTCTCCCTGCGGGGCAATAAAAAGTTGCAGCGGGAAGAACGCGAGACACTCGCTGCTAAATATAACCCAGCCAATGCGGAGGACGAGTCGGTTTGTCCGTGAGACTGTAGGAAACGGTCGGACGCTTACGCAATCGAGACCTTTTATTTCGCAATACTTGTTCCAGGTCCAGAAAAAGATTCTCGGACCGTTACGAATTTGACAGGGTGAACCGGGTTAATCTCGAACGAATGTGTCTTTGAAGTTATTTTGTTGGTGTCGCTGATAATTTCCCTTGGGAGGGTGAAATTATGTAAAAAAAAAATACATCGCAGACCTGGCATGTGGGTACTCAAACGAACGAGAATTTGTCCTGCAGTTTAATTTTTATAACGGACTGTACTTTTTTTTTCCTTTTTTTTTTTTATATCAAGAAATTATCAAAATTCTGCGTAGAGGTTTACTGCGAAACGGCTGGATTCTGGACGTCCTGGAGCCAACCTTTGCGGTTTAACGTGCGACTTAATTTTTTAAACAGACTGAACGGATTACTGTTTCCGGTGCCGAATCGCTCACAGTTCACTGGCCACGTGTTATGCGCAATTGACTGACGTAAGGAGACTTGCAGTACCTGGGTATAGCGTAAGCTCAGGGCTGGTGGGCATCGCGAGAATATCTTGAGCGAGTCTCTCGATTAGAGGGAAACGGAGATTTTGGAAATACTCGCGTCGCGTCGGGCGGAGGTCATTAGTCATTGGCGCGGACGCGCGGAAATGTTTCCAGGAAGAGTGCGCCAAGGAGTTTCTGGAACGAGTGTACCGACCGAAGGTGAGTTCGCTAGCGTGAAAGGGAAAGAGGAAGGAAGGGAGGGGGACGGGAAACCGGAAATTTCAAAAATTTCTCGTAACCGCGCGCACGGCGGAAACCTCAAAGAGATTCGATAATGTGGAAATTTTCATTTCCATCCAGCCGTTTGAGATACGTGAATTTAAAAGAAAAAATAGCAAATCGACATTTTTTATATGTCTATTATATTTAACAAAGATCGTAAAACAATTACGTAATTTTTTCCAATCCACCTGCGCAGTACAGCGACGCACTGGTCCAGAGCCCGGCCGTCCTAATTTACTACGTTAAACGAATAAATATTAATGCACCTGCAAGATCATCGATCAGTTAAAAATCATCCTAAAATTATTCACAATTACGTGTCTGCTGGTCGTAAAATCATATATGTATTGATAAAAAAATATATATATTCCCAGCATCCGACAAATCCACGAACAAAAGAAACAAGAGTTCAATTCACCGACGATCCACTTAACGAAACCATGGCTGACCAAGGGCTGGACCAAAGAGTCTATTTAAACGTTTAATCGAGGTTGACCACATTCTATTTCCGACCGGATGCCCGACCTCCATTCGCCGCAAGATTCGAATGCCCCGATACGCCATCTCGCCACAGATTTCTCTCTGTTTGGCGAAACAAAAAAAATCCTCCCAGCATGTCCAACATAAAAAAATAAAAACACCGCATACAGAAACTGTACTGAAGTCGTAATCGGCACGTGAAACGAGTATCCGAGAAGAGGCACGAGAATAATAAAAAAAAATCCAGTGACGTATGACGTCATCCCATCAGGGCCAACGGAAAAGTCAAGTTCCGCTTCTTCCGAAACGGATATTTATACGCGAACAGCCCGTCGGCTCGTGGGAGGTCTCGACCACGTTACACAGTGTCGTTCCTAGTTTTTTGAAAAAAAAAACTTTTTTTTTAAATTACGTTATACTCGTCTCACCTATAAATACCCATAAGCCTCGGGCCTACGACCCATTGCGCGTCCGTCGAGCCCAAAAGACACAGTGCCACGTGCGTGGATGCACTTTTCCTAATTGTCCCATTAATTTTTCCATCCAGTAGTCGTTCATTAAGCGGCGTATTCACGGAACGATATTCGTGCGCGAGTCTACGGCGACGTATCGCCCGACAAGAAATGGTACGTGTGTCGCGCGACCGATTACAGACTCCGATACAGATTCGAGCGTGTAAACGTAGGCAGCACGCTAAGGACCGAACGATACGTGTTAATGCATACGCTGGTGATTCGCTCGTGGTTCCAGGCACGTTTTTAATCTTAGCATCGACAGCCTCACGTGAGCGAACGTGACACGCGATTACATCCGAGAGGAACGTGTGATTCGGTCTTCGCGACTTTCGACGCTGTCGCTTCATTTTTTTTCCCTGCGTGCGTCGCTCTTCTTCGTCCTTTCGCGTCACGCGTATCCCGCACGGAGGAAGCGTCGTGGAGAATTGCGTAATCGGTCGGGCTGAATGGGTACACGCATTATTTCAGTGCTGGAGGTTAATCCTACGTTTTGCGCGAGAGCGAACGGTTTATCGGATATCCTTAAGTACAGAGATTTATTCGTGGAAAGTGACGTCAATGAACGTCCCGACAGATTTGAAAAAAAAAAATACACTCGGAATAAATCGAAGGATCCGGCGATTTAATAATTACAAAAAAAAAACAATCATTAAGTAAATTACCTGCCAAAAGTTTTCCAAACGCGTCCAGGCGCATTACCAGTGCAGTCCAGAGTGAAATCGCACGGGCGTGCACCGCCGAAAAGAATTTCCCGAGAGACTAGAGAACGCCGTACAAATACCATCGATATTTATAAAGCAAAGAGAAAGACAGATACGGCCCAAACGCAAATACGCGAGAGAGCGAAAAAAAAAAAAAGAAAAATTTAAGCATAGAACAAACTCAAGTATAAAAGTGACCAAACTGCACGTGCGTCACTGAAAATAAATAAAAGGTCCATCATCAGGCATAGGTATGGACAAAAATTATATCCGAAGCGCAAAGAGCATCTTATACGAGTTGCTGGAATTTTCATTAAAAAAAAAAAGTTCTTAATCGCCCCTCCCCCCCCCCCCCGGGCCCAATCCACATACGCCCCAAAGTACTCCGTTTAAAATCTCGTAATTTTCAGATCATAACATTATTGCGCTTCTTGAGCCAAGAGGGCTTCCCCCCTCCCCCCCTTCCTCCTCCTCCTCCTCCTCCTCCTCCTCCCTGTCCCTATCCACAAACGATGTAACTCAAGAGCTCACTTTCCACGCGCTATATACGTATATACGCAGACGTAAAAGTCCCAAGGAATGAAAAAACAAGCAACGAAAGGAGGATATACGGCTACAGCGTGAAAGAGAGCTCGTAGTTTACGAGACGCAAAATCATCGGGTTCTCCTGATACAAACGTGGAGCCAGCAAAAGAGGAAGACGTTAACGGCGAATAGGACGAAGCCTTCGTTTTGCCGTTCGGCTTCGACCGTTAACGGGTCAGCGATCTTCGGTACCGGCAACGGTCACGGGCGATCGTTATCTTCTGCGTGAAAATATTATCGCAGTCCGTCCTTACGAGAACCGCGTGTTCCGCGCCTTGGAAAAATTTCTAATCGATGCATTAGCAGTCTTTGCCCAGGGTGCACGGAGCTTCGTTGTCGTTCCTTTTTATTTCTTTTCTCCTGGAACGCTCCGACGGACTATGCACGTAGCTCCTAGCCCAACTTTCTCGATCGTACGAAATATAAATTTTTGGCTTACGGGACGAACTGAAAATATCATCCGCCCCTGCGCAACGAGAATAACGTCTTAACCATGGCTTAACGTTAACTTCCTGTTCAACCGTGTACCACGTGCGTAGCCGCTGCTCCTGCTGTAGCGAAACGTTGCGACAAGCAGCTACTGAATTTTACGCCGAGTTTCTTCCCGAAGGCTCCTGATACCCAAAGAACGGGAAGTCGGGTGCTTGTACAACCCACTTCCTCCGCCCCTGACGGTTTGTCGATTTCCTACCCGGTTCGCTACCACCGAGGAGGGTTGGGTACTGCTGCTGTGGCACGTTGGTATATATGTACGTATATACGTAAAGAGGGAAGTTCGCAGAAGATGCAGATAGAGATAGGGCTGTAGGTAAGGATGGAGAAACAGAGATAAAAAAATACAGACGCAACGACATAACGTTGTCGGATAGGAACCTGCAGTGGGATATAGGTCGAGGAGTATATCTGTATACATGTTCCACAGAACGGAAAGTACAGAAGACACAGAACAAAAGAAGGAAAGTTTGTCGGTTCAAGCGAGGGTGGTTCGATTGGTTTGTTAGTCCGGTCGATTTAGTTTATTTCGGATACCCGGTATAGAGCGTATAGCCGGTCCCGTGTTTTACATATATTCAGGGCAAGAGTCAGCCACGTCGGATTATTACGATCTCATAAATATATATATATATATATATATATATATATATATATATATATAGAGAGAGAGAGAGAGAGAGAGAGAGAGAGAAAATGTTGCAGTCCTTTACGAGCGGTGATTTTCAAACTGATCAAGTTACATCATATAAGTCAGACTCGACGATAAATTCGGGTAGATTTCTAAGATCGATGAAAATCTTGAAGTATTTTAGTGGATCGTCCTACAGTTTTGCCGATAAGGAAGAAAACTGCGAATAGCGTTGGATGCCGATACAGACCAAGTTGGAAAACTTTAACGGGTCCCCACATCGATACGTACCTGATGGCTAATGATCGCCCAGTCGACATTGCCTCTCCGTATAGGCCGCGCGTCTCGCTGTGAAAATGAGACTCGTGGATTTTCGCGTGGTCGTCGCGAGACGCCGAGCGTCGCTCCTGAGCGACGGCGCGACGTCACGGGGGCAGAGGAAAAAACTTGTCGAGCGTCGCGGTGGCAGCCAGCGGTATATTCGGAGTGAAAACTTTTGGCGATCGCAGCACGTGCGACCACTGTCTTGGATCGGGAGTAACGCCAGGAAGTTGTACCGGGTACGCGGGCGCGTCAGCGGGACCGGAAATGCACTAGCCAAGCAACGGCAGAAGTGCATTCTGCACTTCCGTACACTCGGCATTAATCTCCATTAGCACGCACTCGTCCTGAGACGCTGGAAGGTCCCTTTAATTTGGCCCTTTTACAAAATTAACCCAGGACTGGGGGTTACCTACCGAGGTCGAAACTGCATATGGGAACGACTTGGTCTAGAATTACGGACGAAAGTGCATCGTAGCTGCAGTACTGATAAAGAACGAAAAAAAAATTTTGTTTCCACCTCTCGCTATCACACTTGCCGCTGCACTGGGTGTTGAAGTAGCAGCGGGGGGAAAAAAAAGGAAAATTTTTCACACTTTACCGCGACACCTTGAAAAAGTGCATCGCCCAGGTCGCGTTGCCGAGTGCATCGTTGACATTGAGAATGCAGCTGCCAGTTGTAAAAAGTAATATAAATCCGGCCAATTGCATCCGGAAAATTACGTCAGAGCGTAACAGTAAAGAAGTGCATGGACAGCGGGTATCTACGGTGTCCCTACGGTTATTAAAGTGCAACGAGAGCGCGTCCTATGCGAGGCATTCGAAAGATGCATTTACCTGCAGCGACCCGATGCACCGAAGGCCCCGGGTCATGGGGGGGGATTTAAAAAATTCACAAAACCAAGAAATACACCCGGAACGACATATCCAAACTAAAGGGCGACAGATTGTCAAGTTAAAAAAAAAAGTAATTTAAAAAGTGCACCAAGTTAAGTGCACCGGTGAAAAAGCGATGACGTACAAAGCTATGCACCCGTTCGTTCTGGGCCGAAGCCAATGGAACCCGACGTCGTCGGGCGTCTCGAACGTGCGTTCGTAACGTGTCCGTGACAGTGAAGCGCGTAAAGTAAAAAAAAAAAGTGAATGGTCCCGCGAGGTACGTCCTTGTGACGTCATACCGAAATATTCATCCTTGACTGTATAAAATATATATATATATTCTCTAAGCACTTGTAACTCCGACCCCCCAATACAATGCGATTCGATACCAGCGCGAACAAATGGCCGATGCGAAGAAATTCCCTGGAGTAAAAGATATCTGTGTCAAGAGTCGATTTGCCCGGCGTTAAATAATAAAACGACTATTCGCTCTCGTACGCGTCTGTTACGCGCGATTAATGACGATTGACAAATGTCAAGGGTAACGTAGCGTTGTGAACAGTCGCCGCTGCGATTCCGAGCTTACGACGGACACGCGTTATCTATTATCGCTCCATTCCATTTTTAGTCTACAGGCTTACGCGTGGTACCTTTATTTTCAGTGTCACGAAGGATACGAGAGATATACGTATACATATACGCACTTGCTGTTTGAATATCTAGAAATGTATTATTTCTTGACGATGGCTCCGGGCAGAGTCCGGCAAGAGTCTCCAGGAGACGTCAGGGAGAATATAAATGCGAGGAGGAGAATGAACGTCGGAAAGAAAAAAAAAAAAAATAATAATAAAGTACAAGAGGATATTCAGTTCTTTCGATTCCTCGGAGGCGAAACTTCCGGCGCCACCGGGTCCCCGCCGGTGCACCCCCCGGCCCTGGCTCCCGTCCCGCCGCGCCTTCCGTCTGACTCTCGGTTAATTTTCCGCGAATGGAAGGCACGTACGAGAACTTGTTTTTGCAACGAGTGTAACTCGACTGCACCGCGAGTGGATATACGAGTGGGCACGAGTGTACCGTATAGCGACGAGGCGATGAACCAAAGTGAACCGAAGCTAAAGGAAGGCGAAGTCAGTATCAGCGGGAGGAGCTGGACGACGTAACGGGAGACTATCATTTTTGGTATATCAGGAGCGAAGAAGAAAGAATATTTACGTACGTCGGTGCGCGTGGAGAAAATTGTGGATGAAAAAAAAATATATAGATCCATCGAAGAGGATAAAAAGCACGTGGGCGCAAATCTGGTGAATCCAGTTGGAATTATTTGCTTCGCTAGGTCAGACTCGGTCGAGAGGGGTTAGGTTCGATTGATCGATACCACGTGAACGTAGCCGCTGACTGGGTTAACGTGGGACTCGACCTTCTTTCTTGCTGAGGTCCCCTCGGACCTCGTGATTCTATCCGGAGTGCCATCTGGAGCCGGTGGAGCAGCGTTCGAGACTTGGAATAATAAGAGGAGACGGTGCTTGTGCGGATGGGCAAACGAACGGAGGGTCCCTGGGTCAACCTGGACTGTGACACGGATCGAGTGATAGCGCGCGCACGATAACGGGGGAGTCGTAATTTACGATCAGGAGCAACCAGAGCGAATATTCAGTTGGCGTGCGAGAATGAATATTTGCCGTGGAGAAGATCGTCTGGGTCAACCGGGTGCAGGAGGTGGATTAGGTATACGCTATACCCCTGATACTGTTATTAGTAGCCAGCCTTGGGTACAGAAGGGACACGAGTAGATTGGAGGAGCAGACACACTCGGACGGATGAGATCACGGTCGTAGAAATTGATTCTGAGCTTGCACAGACTTATGTGTGAATTATAGGATACGGTGCAGCAGTCTGAGAGGAAAATTAACGTGGATCGGGTACCGGTGCGCTAGCTCGGTCCAAGCCTGAATTACGTGATAAGATGAGCCAGGTTAAAGTCTGTCATTGGTGAAACCGGTAAAGCTACGTATATGAGAAATGGAGTATGAGGAAGGTCAGGTTGGGTCTACCCCAGTCAATCGTACAGATGATCGGAGCCAGTGCCGGAACAGATGCCCGAGTCCCTGGTGCCAGAAGTACCGGCACTAAAGCCCGAAGAGAGCAGCCAGAGTTCAGACAGGTCTCTCACTGGTGTAAATTGAGGATCGAGACGGAAGATCGTGGATCCAGGAATCGTGCGAAAGCTAGAGATCGCTTGTCGATATAAAAGTCGATTGAGATCGTGAAAACTTATTCCAGCGAGAAAACAAGGTCACTCAGAGGCTCCGCGTCGTACGTCAAACGTGCTCGAGTCATTTGTCCGGGTTGCACGAGTTGGCCGACGTTCGTCGTATCGATTATCAAGACGAGTTTCGTTATTACGATTTAACTGGTAAAAAAAAAGAACATAAACTCCGGCCGGTTAACTCGTCAAGAGATCTCTCTCTCTCTCTCTCTCTCTCTCTCTGTAAAGTGACTTAATTTATATAGCACATTTGATCAAACTGTTACGCAAGCCTTCAAAACGTAAGAGGCTTGCATGCAAATACGTATATGTATGTATATACGTATTAAAAAAAAAAGCCAAGTGTAGATGTACATAATTAATTTAACACGCGAACCGAAACTAGTGACTGAAGCGAGAGAGAGAGAGAGAGAGAGAGAGAGAGAGAGAGAGAAAAGGGTAAAAAAAAAAGGAGAAACAAAAAAGCCCAAGATATTTTCATGGCCGTCGTACACGAATGCCGTGTGTACTGGGGCGTAAACGTGGCTACTTGAATAAGTCGAGCAGTCGAGCACTCGAGTATCATGAAGGATGAAGGATGTGGCACAAAGCGAACATTTTTCCAGAGGCAAACCTCTCGAACGCTGCCCTCCCGCCTGGGCTTGGGGGGCTTATTCGATAGTAGGTCAAAAGAGTGTGCGAATGCAAAGCAGGTTTAACGGGGAAGGGACGCGTTTACACGAAACCGGCGGATTGTCGTTTACGAGAGGCCGCACCTTGCGTCGACAGTATAGACGCGGAGGGACGATTAGCCCAATGAAAGAAATTTACTTTTGGTATCTGGCAAAACGTTCCGTGGACGTCGGTAAATCGTCAGATTGGCTCGAGACACGGTAGACGAGACAAGCTGCGAAGCGGTATGTGGTTCGCTGAAATAATTATTTAAAAAAAGGTCCATCTTTTTCTAAATTAAGGGAAAAAGTAGAGTTTATCCAAAGCACGGTGCTACCCTATGCGAATGAGCACACGTGCACACAGTGATAACGTACAGTGAGAATCCGACGGTAACAACCGGCTTTCCATGTAATGAATAACGCAAAGAAAAATTTGAATTTTCCCGCCGTTACGAAAAAGCCTCGAAACTTCGTGGGCGACTACCGCCGACGATTTATCGATCCTTTAAACCAAAACGATATTCATCGATGAAACGATCGCTCGAGTGATTTCCACGGCTTCTACCGTAAAGTCGATTTTTTGAATTTTCCGATTTACCAGCAATAAAAAACATGGCCGCCCTCCGTCGATTCGACGCGATTCCTCACGCGGTTTCGTGTTAACGCCGTTTTTCACCCGCAGGCTGAAATCGATGGATTCCTCGAATTTCAATCGCGACAATGGACCATCGTCATTTGCCACTCCATTAAATCCAATCGAAAACGGCTTCGAATCGACTTATCGAAGTCCAACGTCGGAACAATACAGTCCGAGATCCGAGCGCGCTCGTTAAACCACTGGCAGCGCCCCTAGCGCCAAGAACAACAACTAATCCACAAAAGGACATCCTCTTATCGTCGAGTGAAATCTACAATTTCAGCGAGCATCTGATCTATAAGGAAACAAAAAAAGTTTCCAACAGCTATTAACCTCAATAAAATCGTCAACAATAAGCCGTACACAATGCATACGGACAATACTGGTTACAAACAAAAAAAAAAAATAATTCCACCCATACCCCGAGGACAATCGCGACCGATAATTATACCTCAAGCCGAAAACATATCGATCGATTAGTCACGCTCGATTAAACTACCGAAACGTAACGAGGACCCTATATACCCATCTTCGAGTAAAACCGAACCAGTCGTCGCCCGGCACTCTCGTCGAGTACCGGATATTAAGGTCCCATTAGAGAGATCATGAGGCATCTCGAAGATCGAGATAGCCGCGAGAGTGAAAACGTAAGGAACGACGAGGTCGCAACGATGAGCATTGACTTCTCCGCGATCGTACAGATCGTATCGCAAAGGCCTCCGGACATCCCGAGCAATATCGAGATACGTCAAATGGGCCAACTGGAAAGGTTCTGACAATGAAAGCAAGAATTGTCCGGCATTCAGAGTCAGCCGGGTTATTGACATTGAGGAGTAAAGCAAATGGGGATTCGATATAGCGTTGCGACGCGACGTCTGGTCTCGGCAATGGAATCGGATTGCCGTTACAACGCGTGCATGTGCTCCTGTATCCGTGCCAGAGAAATAGGGGACGCGTGCACACGAAGAGCCAGGGAATACGCACACGGACGTAGATAGTCAAAGCGATAGATTAAAAGATAGCAGGTCTACCGTACAGCGGAGACGAGCACCGGTGACTAACGTCGGCCGGGACAGGGCTTCATTTAAATATGGCGGAGTGAGAGCTCGTGGGGCGTCGCTCAGTCTACCGCGTTTCCTCGTAACGTCTCCTGCCGTCTAGAGTTCAAGCCGCACGCCAAACCCAAGGCGCCTGGCGTCGATACGTAGAAGCGGGCACGACAATAACCCGGTGTGCCCGTCCTGTCACTAGAAATTCCCTGGGGGGTTACGTTGCGATCGCTCTAGTAAATAGTACCGCGGACAGCCGCGACGCGGCGCTTCGATCGCGGCTCGCGTTTGAAAATTGATCACGCCGTGGAAGCAGCTAGAATATTTTCGCGTACCACCCGTTTATACGAAATCCGTACGATTGGTATATAAAAGAAGATAATTAATCACTGACCAAGGAAAAGAAAGTCGACGAACACTGCCATAGAAGATTTATTCGTCACGATGATACCTATTGACACTGCGTATCGATCGGATTGGCTCACGCGAGCTGTTGGCGTGACGGCTCGCAGGCGCCGTGTCAATAGCCAAATGCTGCTAGGTAATCTCGACAATCTTGATGTTCATCGACGCTGCGTACGCCGTAGATGCATATACGCGTCCAGGCTGTTGGGGGTACGTAGCTTCGTGGCGAGAGCGATAACCTTATCGCCGGTGGTCAGGGGCCGGACAGGCTTATCTCGGCGAAGCACAATGAAGCTTAACGGAAAGAAACAGTGGGTGTCTGTCTGACATTTTTTTCTCGATTCATGTAAAAAAAAAGTTTTTATTCACAGCCATTTTCCCGCGAAACAAGGCGCAGGATCGATAAATTGCAGAGCAGCGCGATTCACGAGATCACACGTGATGGCCATCGAGTGTCAACCGATGAACCTTCAAGAGACGAAAAGCCCAATAGACCTGGGCAAGGAGCGCAAAGTGGGCAGAGAGTCCCATCGGCGAGAGCTGAAAAACTTCTTTTACGTTTTATCGAGCGATCGAAGATTGCCGCTGCGGGTAGGGCGAAAGGAGATATTTCGAGAGACGAGAAAAAGACCGTAAGCGCGTCTCTTCACGCGCGGATAACGGAATCGCGTGAAATTACGACTGAAATTTTCTTCTCGGTCCGCTTGAATGGGAAATTTGCTTCAGCCTGTCGTCTAGCAAAATACGCTCCCCTCGCAGTATCATTATTCAGGGTCGCCAATCAAAAAAGAATCTTCAACGCTGCTTAAAAACAGACGAATAAATAATTTATTTTAGTCCCCGAGTATTCATCGTCATCCTAAACCGAAGATTCTCCCAATTCGCCGCCACCAAGTACCTCCCCTCCCTTATGTCGCCCCCGATACCAGAGAACGGATCGCACCGAGTCAAAGAAGTAAAAACTCGAGAGGCGGCGCAGCACTCGGGATTCATTGGCCCAAGAGGACGCGACGGCGTCTCGGTTGAAAAACATTAGAACGAAGCGCCGTGCAAAGGAGAGAGAGAAGGCAAAAGGCGTCTAAAAAATGCGGGGGAGGAGGGAGGGGGGCCACAGCTCTTGCCACCGCCGTTTCAGTTGTTATTGCGTAATCGTCTACCCGTGGGAGAAATATATCATAGTCATATTAAAATTGAAAATCTACATATCCACCCTCCTTCCTCCACTCTCGACCGCACGGATACCTCGTTATCCGTGCGGTGCAGCTTTTCCGCGAGCCGATTCAGCGTAGCTGAACCGCGGCTAATCGTGAAAAGGGAGCGCCATTGAGTACGGGGGATGAGAAACGAAGGGGGAGAGAGAGAGAGAGAGAGAGAGAAAGAGCAGGTCATGGTAGAAAAGGTCGAAAAAAAGGCCGAGCAACCCCATAGAGGTTTCTCATCCATATATATATAAAAAAAAGGAAAGAGGAATGCCACAATAGACTAAGGGGAATTTTCCCTTATAATATAAATGTCTTAGATATATTTTCGTATATCGATCATACGCGTGTATATATATATATATATATATAGTGAATAAACGAAAACTGGTATGCAGTATATCCAAAGAGTAAGAGCCGAATGGACAGATCGACACAAAAGAGAAGCAGCTGTCCGAATGACGTCACTACCTGTCTTACGGCTCCACATACCTCCCAAGGGCTATAGGTCAGCTTAGCGCAGCCATATAAGTCTTCGTTATTATCGCTCTGGGATTTAATACCCACTGTTTCGTATATTATAATTGTATCGGTGTACAAACTCGCGTGCGCTGTTGCCTATTGCGCGGGCGTATTACACGGAGCCCATAAAGCACGTGCGGCTCTCGTAACGAAGTTACGGGCCCTAACGAAGCGACCTTAACGGCAAGGACCGCGCGGAACGAGAGGAACGCGGATTGTGACCGGTATATAGTAGCTTCGTCGAGTTTCATGCTGTCATGTATGTATATCTGCCACTGAAATCTATAGAGTACGTTCAAGTTAGTCGAAATACAGTATAGATCGCAGAAAACCAATTCGGCAGGTACGAAGACGTAGGAGTTGGTTGTTCGAAAAGAACATAACCTCTAATGCCGTATCGACTATACGGAAGATCGATCACCGAAGAAGAATCAGTCATTTAGGAAGAAATGATAATAGACGCTAACGCGAGGATCCCGTGTGTCTGTCAGGTATAGATTTTTTTTTTTAATATTTTCGACTAATTTTGACAAATTGCAGAGGAGATTCCGAATTCAGGGCTGTGACGTGATCGTGGGTTTAGGTGGGTCAACGCTGTTTCCACGTATAGCGTCGTGTTAATTTACCGATACAATTACGCGTTGAGAGCGAAAGAGTAAGAAAAAATTTACGGGACAAAAAAAAGACTGTGATCGGGAGGCTGCCCCCCTGCGGATTCCGAGAAAACGACCGATAACGAAATAAAACAATTTATCTCAGACAGCCCGTGGTCTATTTCTGCGGCATAGGCCGCGGTTCAGACTTTAGTTATCGGATAAGCAATCCGGACGGCGTTGTGAGCTCGATAAGAAAATCGATTAGATCGACTCCGGTCGAGTGCTTGTAAATACGGTAGAGCGCGAACACGAGTTTTCTCTCGACTCCGTAAGTACGTGTGTGTCCGATGAAACGAAAAAAAAATTGTATTCAACTTCAACAATGAAAAAAACCATGGCTTGGTTAAGCGACAACAATTTTAAAGGGGTAACCTACGACGTGTTTTAGGTTTTTTTTTTTATTTAAACAAACAACACCGGGCATTACGCGACTAATGGGGGGGGGGGGGGGGGGGGGGGGG
>JARQTH010000586.1:24947-78652 GCA_030142595.1 Trachelus iudaicus
AGACCCCCCCCCCCCCCCCCAACGAACACGCGACGAGATACAGTCCGAAAAATAAACCGTGAAAATCAATCCGGAGACAAATTTATTCGAAATGACAATCCCGAGCGACGGGAGTTTGACACGTTGATAAAAAAAAAATTCAAACACCTCTGACTGCATGAATATTGGAAAATTGTAACCACTCCCTCTGTTATAACACACGTGTGCCGTATAAACCGTTATTATCCAGCGAGTAAAACGAAGGCCGATACGATTGATAGTCGATTCGTAATATTCGCAAATAGCTGGTGAAATTTTCTTTTTCGAAAATTAAGTATCTGCTTCTGTCTAAGGTAATTCGCTGCGCGATATCGAATATTTCGTGGTAATCCAGTGGGGTATTTCAGTGGCACGGGATAAATATTTACCTTGACCATTTGCCCGTGGTAAGATTCTTGAATTTCAATCGTGACGGTCAAGAGCCAATGGGTAAACCAGGGATTCCTGCCTCGTCAAAGACTTCAATCCTCCGTATTCCTCGTTCCCTGCCCCTCATTATCCCTTCACTATGTTTGACTGATTTCAGGCTTTGTGTCTTTGACTCTCTGACGTTCGCACCGGCGGCCAATAAATACTTTCGTTCCATTGAAAGCAGCCCTAACGCTGCTTCCATTCCGTGACACAGGAATATCCGCGTGCATAACGCCTACGTGAGTTACGCAAGCATAACACGTATGGAAACTCTGAGAGTCGTAGGTGTGCAGGACCGAAATTCAAGTGACTCCATTTCTGCGAGCACAGCGACTTTCGAGCGACGTAAGCACGAAATTAAAACGAATTCCAGTGCAAAGAGAATTCTGAGTACAGCCCGAGAGAAAAGTAAGCTAGTCGTAGACGTAGACGTTATCGAGGGTCTGATGGAAAAATTCAGTCAACTAAAATTTTTAATATTCGACCTCGTCGCCGGACGAAAAATAAGCGATATACGAGGTACCCGGTGTAAAGAGCACGTGAGAGCTCATCTCCGACGGGTGGATAGTCAACTGCAAGAGTGCCGAGGTCCAGAGAGAGCCCAAGGGTAACCAGGAATAACAAGAATGGAGAAAGAAGGCCAGAGACCGCAGAATGGAATGGAGAGATAGAATGAGAGAAGACTGTACGTTCATATTTTTGCTACAGCCGGACGCACACACGCGCGGCATAGAATGGGAATGACAAATTAATATAATTAAGAAAAATTACTCACGCTTATCGAACCCCGCCGATAACGTTGATCGATGTGAGACCGGCGTTCCGATTCTTTGTTCCACGTTTCCTCGCTGTCTCGTAAACCACGAAGATTTTCACTGAACTAAACTGAAGGGTGCAACTCGGCATGAAATGAAATGCTCCACAGCAAGGGAGAGAACACAGCGTAGAGGGGAAGAGTTCGGATGAGAACGAGGGTGCCTGAGTGTGTACGCGCGTACATGTAGAAGGCCACAAACTTAAAACGAACCACACAGGGCACTGTTCACGACTAGTGTTCGATAAAAAGCTTAACCCGATTTAACGCGTACGAGAGATTCTATTCACAGTCGTCAAGTTCAAAAGGTTTTAAAGTAATGCAAGGCGAATGACGACAAGGCTTCACGATCCCGATTTCAATTCTGACGGACCTTTATTGTCCGCGAACAGGAGCAGCGAAACAGCCCCTCGAACGGTCGCGGCTCGACTGAGGCGCCGGCGTGTTTATTCCCCCCACTGCTCGGTACCCCTACTCTCCTATTAACCCCCTCTCCCTCGCTCGCTATACATCCAATTCCTTCCCCTACAACGCTTGGACGCCTACGCCCGGGGCTCAGCTGTCGCGCAGTGGTGCTCACGAACATTCGCTTCTCTTTATCGAATCATCTTTTTCTTATTATTATCTTCTCTTTATTATTGACCCTATATTGCCTCTTGCTCAAAATACTGAACGGACTGTCAGGCATTTTCTCTGCTCCTTAAAACGTCATTCGGTATTGGTGATGCGGGTACAGTAAACTCATGGGAAAATCCTCGAATACGTTCGCGCGCTGAGGAAATCTCATGATCCTTTAGCTTGGTATTTTCATAGCATCGAGGATAATCCAATAAGACTCTGCAGTGTCCACAAGTCGTATATTATTAGTTACAATTGATAAGAAATCGATTACAGGAAGTAACTCGTTAAATCCTCCTACAATATAAATACCTGACAATAATTTCTGCAAATCTTTTCCCCCATAGATATCACGACTGAGTTTACTTATCTCAAATGAAGCGACAGTGAATTCCAATACCAATTACAGCCAGCGTTAGATCAAAGATTAATTCCATGCCTTAAGTCAGATATGAAATATATTTTAAAAAATTACAAATGTGTCTCCGTTGGAAGCACTAATTATTTCTCTTTCTTATAAAGATCCAGTTATTAATACGCGCCTGTTTCCCATTCGATGAACCTGGAGAATAATTATTTTTGGATTCATCTCCAGCGCGTGGCAATTTATCACCATTAATCTCATAGACCACCCAAGAACCTACGCAATTACGTATATACGTAATTATCCCTCGGTCTCGATAACGATTCCACGTAATCTCCGAAGAAACTTTATTATTAGAGATGATTCTTCTCGAAATCATCTTACCTCGTCTTTAAATAAAAAGTAAAGTAAAACTTTCATTCTTCTCAAACTTTAAACCCGCCCACGTCTTTGCCTTACATACTTATCTCAATCCACTTGGCTGCTGTCGGAATCGTCGTGGGAAGGAGATTCCGTGTGAAAATAAAAATAAAAAAAAAGGCCTCAGCGAACGCTGGAGGAACGTTAAAATTCAGGGAAATCAATAATTTTCTTTAGGTTGGTGTATGCCAGAAGAGTAACCCCTCGTTTAATCTACTCGAGGGGAACTTCTACCCTAGAGTGCCCACTCGCACGGTAGACAGACTTCTATGGATCGATTAACGCATTATAAGGGTGTCCCATTAAAAATCTCGTTAAATGCCAAGAAGGTTCGATCGTCGTTCCCGTAGGTAATAAGTATGCACCAGTCAGCAGGCGTTGCAATGCACAATGGCGATTTAAACGATAAAATTCGACAGTGACGATAAATAATTTTCATGAGTAACGAGAGCGTTCGATGTATTTAACCTTCCATGGCCGATGGGTGAACTAACCTAAAAAAATTATACGGAACATTGAATTTTTCTAAATTTTTTTTGCATTCGCTTTCATAAATCTAATCTAAATGTAAAATCTTACCTCGATATCGTTGTAATCGGCTAATATCGTTATCGTGTATCACGGGTATACAAGTTTTAAGTAATCATAATCTCAACGACGTAACGAGTCGTATTTTCGATCTAACTTTTGCCGCCTTCCTCGTATGTACAGTCACTGCAATTACTCTGGGACTGCATGCCGACTCATTCGCGTCGTACACTGAAAGAATCCTCATTTAGTGGGAATTTATTAAGGCGAACGCAGTCGCTGAAATTCCATAGCTACGGAATTGAAAGGAAGAACGAACTCAGTTTTTATTCACAGTCTTTTGCTATTTCCGATGCAATTTACATGGTCTTTCGTTGCTATGTGGATGAGGCTTGAATCGATATGCGCTTACGTAGGAGATAGGCACTTAGAGACGTCAGGGTAACTGTGCGGCTGGAATAAAATGAAAAATGTTTTTTTTTAACGTAAAAATAAAAATTTTATCAATTTTCGTTCGTTCGCGTACATTGCTATAGAAAAAAAATTGAGGATATCGAGATGCTAAAGTCACGAACTCCCTTACACGATATTCTTTACGTCATTTTTCGAAATCCCTTTTTTTTCCTCGTTTTGAAATTCGACCGTGTAAAGTTGATTCAAGGAAAACCTATTTGACAACTTTAATGGCCTCCATTAAGCTGGCGAAATTACGACGTAATCTGCTTTCGTAAATTCATTCCGAGTCGCGGAACATCATGAATATTAATATCTTTCTTAAGAATCTCGTTCGAAGTTGTACTCTTTGGCAAAATTTTCGAGATCAAGAAACTTTTGAGAAATTTTGGATTTATTTTATCCGAGGTTTTGTTGAGACGAAAATTAAGTAAAAAAAATTTTCATGTTTATCAAATCTCGAAAATTCGTTAAAACAATAATTTAACTTCCTGGTCATTATGTATTTACGAACCATATAGCGTGCAATGGGGTTGCATATATTCAAAATGCCAATCAAATCTCACGCAAAAGTCTGGATAAACTGAACTATATATATATATATATAGCATTCTGTATGCTTTGTAAATACTATACGTATAGCCCGTGGCTCCACGATTGGCTCCATGATTAATAGAAATAAATAATGAATCATGGCGTTTGATCTGTAATTCTTATGATCATTGCTCGAAATGGCAATGAAACACAAAGCAGTCACAGAGCCAAGCGTTCGGTACAGTAACGATCAAAGTCATTATCGTGACCAGTCGTATGTAAATCTAACAGATAAAGAGACCGTTCGATTACGTTCCGCGGACAGAGCGATGATTGAATTTTCTACAAAAGCCAACGTGCTATGCTCGTTCTCATTGAAAATAGATAAAATAATCACAATATCGGTACATAATTTGACGCCGCCATTGTTCATTGCCCTTTATATCGTATGCCAATGAATAATTATAGAAAAGCTGCAAATCCATGGTGATCGCAATACAGTATAAAGATTAGAAAAAGAAAAACATAGCCATATAGATTTCCATGTAAAAATAAAAAAGGCCGTTACATAAAAGAAAAAAAATCTTCTGAACCAAGATTATCGAGATGAAAGAAAAATTTCAAGCAGTCAAAGCATCCGGGTCCGTCCTCGTGATTTGTCAAAGATACAGGGTGATAAAGGAATATTTGAAAAATTTCTACAATCTGCATACTTCCCAACGTGAAGTTTAGATTATAAAGTAAAAAAATCGAAATCCTCTTACACGACTAACCTAATATCTTACGAGGGATGAATTTGGACATTTAATAAGACATAAGTAGAAATCCAAGGTCATCCTCGATAACGCTTAAACAGATAACGGTACGAAGCATCGGTAAAACTGTCGTATCGGAGAACGCAATAAAATTAAAAGCTATACAGGAAACGGTCTGTTCCGAACGTCGTTAGACCATCAAGGACGTGGCCATGCATTGTAATTCTTATTCCAGAAGTTCCTTCCCTCTCCGTCTCTTTCATCCATGAACTATGCAAGTGTGCGCGCTATGCTATCTGCACCAATGTCCGTGCCCGAGCGCCAATGAGAGAGAGAGAGAGAGAGAGAGAGAGAGAGAGAGAGAGAGAGAGAGAGAGAGAGACCGGTCTGCCTGAATCACTATTCAGTTTTACACTCTCACCTCTGACGGACGTCACGATGAGTCACTAACAGGTTCGCCTTTCAGCATTGTGAATTTCAAAGCTGCCCAGTAGCCTCCTCTGTTGCGCAATATAAAAAAATATTCAAAAAATCCCAGGAAGCTCGTCCAGTCCTTTGCTCTCGCGATCATCATTGCCAGCGACCGATCAATGACTGTTGGCATCTCGAAAAGATCAGTAGGTACGATCGACGTGCCCAGACTTCCCATGGACTCATCCGTCCTCCGACAGCCTTCGAAATCGTTAATATTCCTGCTGCCGGCAATAGCGGATCTGTGAATCAAATTGCCTGGTTGGATAAGCGTCGGTCGTAAATGAAAGCGCCTGTACCGTTAAACTCAATTATATAATTTTATGACTTAACCAATATTTTTTACGTAATTTTTCCTTACCGACCTTGTCCTTGATCGTCGTCCCGTCCTTGATTCTGAATGTGAATTAAACTTTCACTTGTTTTTATATTCAAAAAAAAAAAGGAATTCCAAATAACATTCCCTTTCAGTGCCCGCTACCGTTCAGTGTCGCTGAATATTACATCAGACACTTTCGACTATACCTGAACGATCGACCAGCGTATCGCACGGGTCATCGGGAGTCATCGGTCACTCTCGATCATTGCAGGACGAATGGGAGCCACGTGCGTTCGCGGCAATTTTGCAGAATGAATCACGGATATTTATCACGTATCCGTGTCACCTCCTGAAGATAAGTCACGCGAGACCATCCGGCGAGGCGAGTTTCTCTCCTGAAAGAAAAAAAAAATTATTTCGCGTGATTCATAAAAACAGAATTACCCGGTATATGTCTAACAGAGTGATAAAAAAAAAGACCGGACAAATTAGCAAATGCATTACGCGCGATAGGAGAGCCAAGCGTGTGTTTTTCTCGTTTACTTCATTTTTTTTCGTCTATTAAAAAAAAAAAGGACAAAATTTCGCCGTCTAATTCGCAAAGTGTATACACGCTGTGTACGTGTTTGCCTGTTGAACGCGGTTTGCGTTAATAAGACAAAAATTCGGTGAGGTCTCCTCCAAATTTCACATGATTTAGCGACGATCTCGGCAAGGCTGGTTTATACGCTGTAGATGCTTTATGTAGCCACGTAACGCCATACGTATAACAAGCTCGCACGATATGGTCCGTATAAGCCATAAGGACTTGCTGTGTTACGTTAACATTATTACAGGGAAAGGTGTTATTTTGATAAACAACCCATTTACATCCAACTGCTTAAAATATGCGTGTGTTTCACGGTACGTGCCAGTAAGACTACATACGGTATATGTATACATATGTAAATATATATATGTAATACAGTAAGATATCGTGCGGCTGGGATACATAGGAGTAACGATTCACGTGGTGCAAGCTTATCAACTAGTATTTGTAATATATAATCAGATTAAAGCCTGCTAATAAGGTATACACAGATTTGTCATTTAGTATAGAAAAAAAAAAAATATGTCAAAATTTTACAAATGGATGGTAATTGTGGTGAGACAATGATATATTTTTTAATGAGAATTCGGACTGATTTATCTTGTATTAACTGCAATCGAGAGTCGCGACAGCGCTTTTATAGTTAAACTTGCAGTACAGGATGCACCAGAAGAGATGCAGTGGATCGAGTGTAAGAGATTTCAGGATCGACTTGTATCAACTAAAATTTATTACCGTTTATAAACCGCCTGTGCAGATATCAGTGATGGTTCGTATTTCATTATTGGTTATTGATATTATTTTTTTTGTATATAAAGAAATAGCTACGCCTCGATTACGGATCTATGGATTTTCGATTCATCCTAAATTGATATTCGATACTGACTGTAAATCATGATCGTATATATTGTGTATGTATATGCTTGGTTAGATACACTAGTTGATTTATAGTTCAAGTACAGTATCTCTTATTTACTTATTCAAAATTGATATTTAATATATTTTTTATAATATGATCGAACGTGAATATATTGTCTGAGCAGATACAATATATTTTTGAAGACCTTTTTTTTGTTAATATAGTTATATAGACGATCACTGTAGACTATATCAAACTCGTACGTAAGGTCGGCGAGGTTAATACGGACGCCTATAAAACTTTTTCCAAACGTAGAGAACGAAATGGTCTTAGGATATTTTTTTTTGAGTAGTTTCCAAAGAAGCATAGGTCAGAACGCAGGAACGACGGAGTTTTCCACGTGCCTATATGCGGATGTTATGAGTTTTATATCCTTCCTATGGAGAAACGATAGTATTATCGTAAATTGACTATAGAAAAAGGTAGTAGAGAGACAAAGAGAGCGAAAAGAAGGACTTGCCGTTCGTATCCTGTGAATCATGGCCGACCATGTAAGGGCAGCCGTAGTCGTTATCCAGGTCTTACACCACCTAGTGGGAAGATATTTGATGCTCCTTGCATAGAACAACACACCGGGTATAGATTTTGTAAATAAATAAATAATCAGACAACGTACAAAGAAAGGATGCTTTCTGTCTCGACGAGTTTACGAGAATGTAGCTTTTTTTTTCCTGACGATCCTTAAACGGTACTAGATTTCCTTCCTCGATGAAAGCCCAATAAATCCACAGTACCGTACCATAAATATATCATCCAGCCAAAGAAAATTTTATATTATTAATTGTATCAAACCTCAAGCTGAATCACCGTCAAGTAAATCGATCGTGACCCCATCCTGATCTTTTATATATCTTATAGAGATACCACACCCCATCTGTAGATTTAACACGCGAGTAACCCAATAGCATCAGCCAAGGTAACACCATAATAAAGAGACGCCATTACACCTAAATTCAAAATGAATTTAACGTAAAGGCAAAAGAGGCTAAAGCGACGCCGTCTTCCACTGGGTCGTCCGCTAACTCTACATTGTCGCCGTCTGCCTAGCATGCGGCGTCCAGTGCCATCTGTAGCGAGTCTCAAGAAATTCTTAACGAAGTAACATTTAAAACTTCGCATAGAAAATAACGTGGTACCGGTACACATACGTTCCAGTGAATCATAACCAATAATTGTGTAGGACGTGCACTGTATGCCTGTACGGTAAAGATCGAGTGAAGTGACGTGGAAATATATACATAAATTCCTTGGGCGAACAACGGTAGCGGCAATTTAGCGTGTTGGTCTTCGACAGGAAGGTTCGTAATAACCCTAGATACGCTCAGCCATAGAAACAGTCCGCGGGGAAGGAAGGAAGGAAGCGCGGTAAAGGCATTTCTCGCGTCGAGTACCTACCGCTGACTTTACTCCAGTAGCCTAATTTCCACAGGAACAAGTGGCATAATTGGTAGCTGTTCGAGCATCGCATTTGCATGGCCGGACACGTGAGGAGTTTTACTGCGAAGCGTACAGAGGCAAACCGTGGACGAAGACCCCGGGAGATTCGGCGATGCCCGACGCCGCGGCGCACCGGTTGCCCTAATATGCGGGCCGTATAAATTAGCAGTATTTCCTTAGAGTCTGTGCAGATATATATAAACCCTTCTACCGTTTATGCATTTCGCATGCGCCTCGCAACGTGAACGGCCGCCCCGAGATGCCGACGTCGTTCTGCCATATCGGACTTAACTGGCAATCTGTTACGCTTTTGGTATAACCTTACCAAGGGCTTGGTGATCTGGTTTAATTGACGCGAACGGTAAATGAGGTATGTTTTACAGTAGAATTTTTAATGGAGTTTTATTATACGTAAGTCGCACAAGATATAGGTTCTTTGCGGTAATCCTATTACATTCTTATTTCTATCCTTTGCGACATTTTTTTTCGAGGTTATGCCTTTATTCCTCAAAGTGGTTAACACTGTCAGATTCCATACCGGGCGTCGATTATTTTTCGCGTGACTTCAGTCCTTAGAAATAGTGATCTTGACTGAGCCGTGCTACGAATTTGTATAGAAATGCGCTACTTTCGGAGCTCGCCAAATAATTGCGTAAGTAACTCGACGTCGGAGGATATAATTCACAGGCGATTAAGCGAGGGAGGCACAGGAGCACAGAGGCAAACAATTCAACTCTTGACGTTGGGGTTGAGGCATCGCGAGTGTGAAATTCGAATAACAGAGAGAAATTTGTACGTGGCAGGAGGACTTCAAGTTAATAGAAAATAATACGATCTGAATTCGTGCTTTCGTACACAATATCACCGTATATAACGCGACGCTCTTACAGACAGTTAACCAAGGTAAACGTTCACTGAAATCACTTTATTTTCCAGATCCTCTTTAATTCCGGATAATTTCACTGAACAGCGTCCTCCACTTCGTATACCTATACCTGCCGTATTACCTAACAGGCTCAATATCTCTTTACTGCTTCTGCCGTATCTACCGCGAAGGTAGCCATTTGTATTTTCACCTGCCCAACGCTGGAAATCTCCATCGTCCAAATCTACGATTCGTGTCGGCATACAGTTTGACCAAGGTACTTTTAATTTAACCTTTGACCCCGCAATGTCACTTTCGACCAATTAACTTCATCTTGATGAAATTGACAAGCGCTCGCTGACGGTCTTCCGTCTCTGCGTAATCATCGCTCGTAAGTTATTTTTAGCCGTTGCTATCTCGTTCGTTCATTGCCGAATTCCATTTTCCAGGGGGAAAAAAGAAGAACTAAGGATGGATAGAAAAAAGAAAGAAACGTATACGACACCCCCCATGGCTGATCGCGTGCCCAGAGATTGCCTTCGTGGATCGTTTCCGTTTCCGAGGCAATTTCGATTCATTATTAAAAAGGCTTTCTTTCGTAGCTCTCTCTCTCTCTCTCTCTCTCTCTCTCTCTCTCTCCTTCGACCTCGGAATCTCGATAAAAAATGTTCTTTGATATCCTCCACGAAGGAGCATCGATCCAAACCCAAAGAACCTTCCTGCCGGCATCAATATTGACTCGCTGGTTGAACGCTAAACGGGAATCGAGAATTATGCTGGCCAATCGAGAAACCTTTGCTTTGGAAATTAAACGAAAGCTCAAGTTAAGGAAGGTTTGCTATTTGGCTTAAAAGTCTTTTCCACTTTGATTCCTTTTTTTTTACATTCTAATTTTTACCAATTCCTTTGCTTGGAAATACATACACCGAGTTAGACAAGATTTTTTTTTAAGAGGATGATGAAGTCTGAGAAATAAGTTTTCACAATTTTTTTTCCAATGCTTTATCGTGCAATTTATATTTTTGCTCTTCGCATTGTGAATTGCAGACGAGTAATAGAAGAAAAAAAAAAAGCATGAAACGTCTGCGAGTAACACGTTACTTCGTACTCGAGTATTATATTCGCTGTGAGAACTTGTCGACGATATAATTTATACTCTTGGGACAAAGCGAGAAACCAACGCGGGGATAAATATTACTTCGGCCTGACGAGGTGATTATCAAGTCGTCGAGGAGCGTCGGGACGCTGCTGCGACGCCGTTGCGAAAAATATTTTTAATTGTCGCGGTAATTACTTTCGTGGCGATAACTCGTAGCCAGGTAGAACGAGGGTGAAGGATAAAAATAGAATATAGGAACTGCGAATTATATATGAATTTATACGTGTGTGTGGATCGTGGAAAATTTTGCAATTTCATTTCGTTACATTGGCTGCACTCGTTCACGATTGCCAATTTAGCGATATGAATTTTACGATAAAAGTTTTTTTTTTTTTTTTTTTTTTAATTTTTTTGGTTGACTTGCAAATTATTACGGCCATGTGGAAATTGCGAGATTATAAACCTTTTATATTATTTCGATCTGTATAACTGTGTGCGCGTAGAGTACACGTTAAGCAGTGTAGCGATGTCTTACGTCTTCGAGAGTTCTTTCGCAAATCTTTGGTTTATTTTTGTACTGTATTGGAATACGAATCGAAGAAGTTTCCACCCTGTGTTATTCTATGAGCGTTCGGACGCTGCGATAAAATTCTACGTGTGCGAATATACGCTGTTTCTGCTTGTGACTGCGTATAGGAAAGATTTCGCAAGTTACCGATGGCAGTTTGTGTAAAGTCGGTAAGAGCTCGATTCAGCATACAGTAAATACATTGGCAAATAAGAATTACGATAAATTCGCAACGCAGTAACGTTATACGCAAGCATTAAAAATCCACGCGAAAGAAAGGTACATTGACGCGAATGAAATAATGTAAATTATGAAAAATGTAAAAAACAAAAAAAAGATGGCAAAAAGATAGAATCCAAGAGCCACCGGTGGGTGGAGGAAATCGCCAAGACTTATTGGCGAATTAGCATACGGAGATGAGTTTTTGGCGTTTCTCCTTTTGTACCTTGACTTAATGAGAAGAGAGTTCGGTATACCAAGAGATAATTTGAAAGATCGATAATTATTCGCTTTTAATATTTTAATTAAATATTTTATGCATACCTTTTTACTCAAAACGGCAGTCCTAACCTTCCTGACATTTTTCCCAAGAACAACAGGAAACACGAATGTGCGTATACGCAGTAAATCTGTCATAGGAAAAAATTATCCAGTAGCCCATTCGTATGTTAAAAAAAATTCCATAACGTTAACTGTCTTTCCAAAGTCTTTCCTTGTCTCGGAAAATGTACCAATTACTTGCTGAATCCCCCAAGTCGTCCAATAATTTTTGGACGTCCTCTCCAGGAGTACCCAGGCCAATCTTCCTGAACATACTGACCGCCCCCTCCAGTAGCAATATATGAAAAAGACATTGAAGAAGAAAAGAAAAGAACACGAAGAAAAGTTAGTCTCCAGAAATAGTAACAGCAATAGCAGGTAGGTAACAGCCCAAGGTCCCAAGCATCGGAGTAGCAGCAGCAGTAAAAGCGGAATGGTTAATAGGTAGGTCACGCTCAACCTGGAGTCACGTCAGTGCTGTAACACCGTCTACTCCCTGGTCTGCGCACTGGTTCGCAGTAGAGCCGAGGCGACGGTAGATTTCGAAGGGCCAAAGAGGAAGGTGCGGCGGTAGGGGGTGGTTGAAGAGTTTACACGAGGGACAAAGGGGGTGGCGAGGTGAGCGAAATCAGGGGCAGAAGGGTAAAGGGAGGTACACGGGTTCTTGGCCGTTCGAACAAAGCAGCCAATCTGCGGAGCTTGAACTAGGAAACCTTCAAGCGGGCATCTACCCCGACACTAACGTCAATGACGACGACAGGAGGGCAGTTTCGCCAACGTAGCCAAGAGCCGCTGCCAGCCACTCGAAGATTCAAATGTCACCCTGAAGACTGGCTGAAACAAGGGAGGATGAAAAAAAAGAGAGAGAGAAGCCTCTCGGTCCACGTTACGTAACGGCCATCTTGTTGGCTTCTCGTTACCGATCTTCCGCGCGACGAAAACTTTTCTTGAAACTTTCTTTCCCTGCTTTTTTTTCTTTTCTCTTTTTTTTTCAGTTCTTCCTCGCCTCCCTTCCTCCGCCATTCTACGATGGGGCGAGCGCGCCTTCATCGAGAAGTTTAATAAACGCCTGGAGACGGAAAAAAAAAAATAAATGCACTAAAGAACTGGAGGTTAGGGACTTCAGGATTGATCCTAGGGCTCAGGATGATGATGATCGTTTGCGACCTTAGCTCCGGTTTGAATTAAGTCCTTTTGTGGATCCAGGCAATCCTTTCTAAATTGCTTGGACCTGATCGCGACCCCTGTTTCGGTCATGGGTACACGCACAAGTAAAGGGATGATCTTCCGGCTGAGATCGGATCGTTACTTCGGTTTGAACTCGCTTCAAGGTCGATGATAAGACTGTGATCCCACTCTGGAGAGACTGAGGTCAACGGGGCTACCAAATCTAATCATCTTAAATTCGTTTAAAGGGACACCGTCGGAGGGCGTCCGGTAGCGATAGAGAGGACACCCGAGCTAGGTAATGGCTACGCGAGTCAAGATGTCGGCCAATCGAGTTCAAAGTTCAGACCAGACACCCTGGACAAAGGTGGAACATTTTTTGAGCACGGTTCCAAGTACCCCTGGGTTTCGCCACTCGGTTGAAGTTAGCGAGATTCGCCAGGATCGCCCGTGGAATACGGAATTCGAGCGTCGGGACGTCAGAGACAAAACATGGTTGGTTTTAGAGAAGAGGAGCAATGAACAACGGATGCTGGGTCGGAGATGAGGGAATGCGCAAAAAATGTTGACCGAGCCCAAAGCCAGGAGGTAACTGTCGGTCCAAGTCGGAAGCGGAAGTTGGGATGGACCAACGAGCGCTGACGAAGTCGTCCTGAGATTCTCTGCGTGGAAATAATTCATCCCAATTAAATCTCTGGTCTTGATGAGATCCAAGATTATTTTATCCTTGACAAATTTTTCCCTGGTCCACCACCCCAGCACCTCCCTCCATCATCCCTGTACATAGTCACAGTCTTAGACCCTATAGAATCTCCATGATCATCCAGAATCTAGAAATAAAACTGATCTCCTCGGTATCTACTCAGCTGGTACAAGTTCCAAGAGCTTGGTTATTAAGCTCTCACGGTTTCCTCCTTTTTTTTTTTCTGTTTGCTTACCGTACACTATACCAGTTTCATAACGTTTGTGTCTAGCCGCGAAAACCAATAGGGAGAGAAGAAGGAAAAAAAATAGAAAAAATAAACTCGCCTCCAGCCTCCGACCAGTTTCCGGAATTTACCTCGGATGACTAATAAAACTTGGCGAGAGAGAATCCCGCGCTTCGCGGTAATCTTGTCAATGCCTTGCGGGTAGGAAGGCCAGGCTCGGGGTGGGGAGGGCTTCGGTAACGCTTCTTGAGTGAAGTTGTCCAGGAAAGCCTCGAAGCATAGTACACACAGGGGTACCAACCCTTCTTTTTTTTTTTTCTTAAATCCCCCTATGATTACTACTTTACCGCCCTGACGTAATTCGAGTTCTCAACTTTTGAGCTTTTTCACAATTTCCTTTTTAAATGAAAAATAAATTACACCCAAAAATATCATCCACACGATTGCCACTTACTTCAGACTGTTCAATTTAATGGCTTAATTATTCTTCGTACCTTGCAACACGTATTTCAGTACTACCGTCCTACAGTGGTTCATATTAATCACCCGGTATATCCATAAAGACCTGACACGTTGTCACGTCTCTTAAGCATTACCAAGTCCCTATAATTAAAGAGAAAATTTAACACGCGTATTCGTATCCTCGACAGACTGACAAATAAGATGATAACGTTCACTGATAACAAGTGAAACAATGGATAACGTAGCATTAACACAGTACCTACAGCAAAGGGTGTGACTGATTTGAATCTCCTCCTTTCCGCCCATCTGTGTCTTTCATCATCATCCACTATACCCACGCCCGTAATTTCCTTCGTATTCTTTCTTTTTTTTACTCAATCCATTCTCCTTTCTGCACAGACCATCGGTAAGTGGCACGAGCATATATGTATATAATTCCCGAATCGGACATCCTTGATAAATCGGCACGATAAATCGTCCGCGATCCAACCAACTGAAATCCAACTGGCGTCTTTTCATTTTGCTTCTGCTTGCACCTAATTTCTTCGTGAATTCTGTGAAAACAACCCCGGCTATATAAATGCATGTACAAAATTCGAGGGTGTCACAGGTTCAATAAGCAAAATGGAAAATGACTACCGATCGATTCCATAAGAAAGCGATAGACACACAAGTGATAACGAAGTCCGACAAGGTTAGTGGGTCCAGGTCGTAGGGCACGTAAAAGCTGCCAGAAAAGGTAAATTCCTGAAGGTGTAATAACGAACCTTGTATACCTGGAGTACGGTTACACTTCGTAGCGATGGGTATATCGATTAGGTAATAACTGTTATCGTTATCGTTATACCGACCTTTGAGGCCCAGGGCGATACGGCCAATCAAACGGTTCTATGGTGTGTATCCCGTGTGTAAGGATCACCCTTTTCTCAGTTGCGCCATTAGGTTTTGACGATAAGAGCGAAAAGCAGTGACGTGGGCTTACACGGATGTCGTGGTAACGACCTTCTTTTTGGTGAGGAAATATTAAAAATTATTGGGCACGATATGCGAATGAAATTATACCAGGCGCGATGATTTTAATCGATATCGAGAAAATCACTCGTTACGATTAATGATTATCGATATTATTATTTGATATCGATATCGCGATCCGGAGCGCCCCGATGGCCCACAGGAATATTCTTTTGCCAGCCTTTAACCTCTTTATGCTTTTTTTTTTTTTTTTCTTATCCACCGCGCAGTCACGGAATTCCTTGGCGAAGTTTAGCGTGAACGTTTTAGCATGATTCCAGAAGTACAATTACCCGCCCTCTCTCGGTACGTACCTACCTAGCTCGAGCTACCTAACTACACAACATCCAAGCCACTCTGATTATTTCACGGACGGGTAGCGTACTTTGCCACGAAGAGCCGTTTATGTAAATGCTTTTCCCCAGAAAATTACGAGCTCTTGATTGCGGCTCTGAATTCGTAACCTCAAAGCAAACACTCATATGCAGATATTACGGCAGGAGTTATACAGTCTCTGCTGTCTGCCGTTTCCCAAGGCAGACCGGAGCCTAAAGTTCATATACGTTATTTCAATTGGAATCCGCGCACTCGGGTCTTCCGATTTTACACTACAAAACATCAGCCCGATACTCGTTACCGTGCAAGCATCCAAATCTGGACGGGAAGACGTCGAAGTGAACAGTGATTAGGAATATATAACTCTCGTAATTAAATCTTGCGACCCACGTATTTCAGTAAGACAAAATAGCGTGTCGCGTTATGTCCAATTTTATGAAAATATTTCAAATCTAAATTTACCCAGCCTTCCATTTAGTGGTGTAAGATACGTGCACTGGTATCGGGAAAATTCCCAGCTGACTTTATTCGGCATAACTGACAGACAGACCAGCTACATATACGCAGCCAACCAGGTGCCAACTCTCCTGCGAGTTTTGAGGCGAAACAAGAGCGGCGTCCGCGGAATCAATGTTTAACGACGTTTGAAAGACGCGCCCGCGAATTTCACGTGGAACTGACGTACCGCCAGAGTGGAAGGGGATATACGTAAATGGACGTACGTCGTAGAATTGGAGGTTAGGCTCGGAACTGTTTGGTAGGCCGAACAAGAGGTACGTCCCGCGGAACGTATTAGCCGGGTAATTCCATCGAAGTCGCACAGAGACGAGCGCCGATCTCTCTCGTTCGATAAAATTCCGTATTTCAAGGTAACCGAGGGAGAGAAATCCAAGATGGCTGCCCGAAACTTTATTTACCGCCACGTAGATAACTGAAACGGATCTTTGTTTACCGCAAACTCACGAGGAAGTCCGTGCCGGCCAACTATAAATACTACGATTTTCTCCAACAGACTATCAGGGGGCCTCGGACTCGACTATACGTATCCTCTGTAGATTTAACAGGAGGTCTTCCATTAATTTTCCAATTCTCTTACTATACACAGTGCGCACGCTGCTTCCAGTCTGACTCTGGTCAACCCCCTCCCGACTCCCAACCCAACGTAGCATCGTCCTACCCGACGACCCCCGAGGATTTGTAGACCTTTTGTCGTCAAGCAGCTACAGCGCGGGGAGGGAGGCCAGGAGGAGGGTGGGTCACCCCTCCTCGTCTCTTCCAACGTCCTACAAACTCGACAAACAATACGCCGTCCCACCCTCTAATCTTCCTTCGCGATACTACACACCCGGTAGTTACGTTACTGCCCGCACCGCAGACCCTCTTTAATTGTATCAACGCTTATCGAGTTACTAATTGCAATTATCATGAATTTACATAGCCCTCGATTTTACACGGATATAGGCGTTGACGTCTCGAGTTGCGGCAATAGTCGATATCGGTGTACAGGGCCTACGCCATGGTAAAATTCGTAAGAGTCGTGCGCGATCATTTTAATTATTTTAATATTTTATTAAATTATTATTATCCTTATGTACGACACTGTGATTAGGCACAGTTACACGCGGAATGTTATAGAAAAGTTTCTTGAGATTCGACAGTCGAATAACGCAAGCATTGGGGACTGGCGTAGGCTAACCTCTTTCGGACCTTCGGCTACAAGACGAACTTTATTCTACTGCGTGACCAGAGTGGTATACCATCGGCTGGAGGGCTTAACGTTAGTATAGAAAATCTAGTTACTATACTTGGTCTGATTTTGCTACAGTTTCGGGCTCTTGGGATATCGAGGTATTAAGAATGTATAGTCAATGGAGATTGGATTATGAAATGAGCTATTTCAATAAAATATTTACTTACCCGAGGCGATGCGTGTAGTACTGTATGTTAATGGATTCGTACGCAGGATACGGTACCACACAGGTTTGCAAAAGGATATGCGGAACGGTATAGATATAGCGGATGCATGGAAGGCTGGAATCTTAAGTAAATAACAGCTGCCCATCTCATTTCCCAAACGGGTATCCCTGACATGCCAATTACCCCCCCCGAAATTGATCACGGGCTTGAAAAAAGAAAAGGGAAAAATTCCACCCTTATTCTTATCTCACCGAGGTCTCGCGATATCGGGCTAATTATCGGTGCTGGGCAGACGTGCTTTGATTCACGGTAATAAGAAAGCCTCGTGAATGCAATCGCGAGTTTCCATCAGGAAAAAAAGGGGGAGTTGAATATAAAAAAAAGTACTCGGTGAATTTACCGCTGGATGAAAAGGGTTAAGGATTAATAAGGATGCTCTTTTTTTCACCCCCAAGTCCTTTCGTATTAAAAATATAATAGCGACCCATACAAAATGGTCGTTAACATTCGTTCGTGGCCTGTCGAGTTGTTCGTTACTTTCGCGTTTCCTTAATTTTATTTATGCCACTCTTTTTTTTTTTCCCCTCCCTCGGTACCAAGGAACAAGACTAAATATTTTCCTTTCAGTCACGCGACTTCTTGCCTCGCGTCGCCCTTAGCCTCGAGGACAAAGGGAATTCAGGATCCGTAAAAGGGTCTACTAGGCAGTCCTTCTTATTTACCTTTCGTGTATCAACCAAGGGGACAATATTTTTTCCGAAATTCGCGTTCTGCCGTTTTTCCATTATCCACTGTGAAACGGGGGAAAAAAAAAAGGAACGAGGTACGCCGAAACACAAAACTTCACTGTTTCGATGTGAATTTCGCTGGAGAACTGTAAATTGAAAATTTTCTTCGTGAAACATAATTTACGGATTACAGGAAAAAGGGACTTTTTCTCTTATCGGTCATTCGTAATGCTCCGACTGATCGCGACGTGGATTTATTTGTCGACGCTGCGCGACACGAAACTACAAATGAAATAACGAGTGACTCCCGGGCGTTGACATTGAACGAACGGTGCTTTCAGAGCGACGATTGTCGCCCTATGAAATTTCTTTATCAATTTACCCAAAACATGCTTCCGACGGAGTCACCACGATTACATAACTAATTAACCCTCAAAAATCAGACACCCAAAAACTAACCTACCTCAAGCAGCAGTTCTTTAAAATAATAATAAAGTCTTTCGGATACCACGAAAAAGTCATTTCGTCCGAACTGATATTGTCCCTTGTAAATTTCATTATCAGTGCCCTAAGTAGCCTGCTGATAAGCCCGACTAATTGCGCGCGTTACAGCTCCAGGATGTAAAAACTCGTCGAGACGGCGTCGTCTGGAATGCAAAATATTCAAAGTTCGAGTGGAACGAAGAAATTCAGGTAGGATCGAGTGCTATCGAAAAAGTCAAAGTAACAAAAAACAAAAAGTAAAAAGGAAAAAGAGAGGCTACACCAGGAAGAAAACTAACCACAGAATTACCCTGGAACTTTGCTCGCAGCCCGAAGCTACTGTTTTCGGTTAGACGACCAGACGGGTTCGAGTGGATCGCGGGTAGGCAGCATTGCGGCCAAGTGCAATTAAAAATTCTCAACTAACGCAACTGCTCGTGGGATTATTCTGCGTGCTGCGAGGCAAAAAAAAATTTAATGTTTTTTTAAAGGAAGAAAAAAAGTAGTCTACATTTTTAGTCGGGATTCCCACCAGACACGATTTCTTCGCTCCTCGAGTCCGCTTGGCTACTGTAATGAGAAAAGAGATGAATAAAAAAAATATATATAAATATTTTATTTAATTCGTTTCATAATTCGTCGTCCACTGGAATATGCTTTATGCGCCTGCGATAAATCCGATGTAATTTTGCTTTTAATCGACCGAGTGCGCATCGGGCATGTTTCTATGTACGTTTTACTACTGCAATATATATATTCTGTATATATACATATATACAGTACAATGTTGCGTAAAGTACAGTAACCCTAGACTATGCGTCCATGTTGCAGCCAGTGCGTCCGTTAACTTTTGAAACAGCCTGTCGTCTGCTGCGCGATTTAAAGCCGCCTCCATTCATTTTGACGCAAACTGAAAAAAAAAAAGGACACGACCGAAGAGACAGACGGCGCGTAAATGTGCAGTTAAGTGAAAACGGACCGGAGTCGCAGACGCAATGCACAGAGCACCAGATCCATGGGGAAGCGTTGAATTCAGAAAAGCACTAAATAATTCATAGTGAACGCGGCATACGTTTCACGTTGAAAAATTAAAGGAACCAAAATTCCCTAGACGAACGAAAGACTACTAGGTTACGGCGCAGGTAACGGTAGACGATTTAATTTCGCGCCTTGGCTTGTCCATGTAAATTCCCATAATACGACCCTCTTACGATTAAGATCGGTACAATTGCCAAGTAAACTCGAGCCCCGAAAAGTTTCACGCTCGTCGCGACGTCCGTTGGCAAAAGTTTGCGTAACTTTTATTGAGACTCGCCGCGCCGCGGCATACTAAAAACTTTGGCTCTCCTAAAGACACCCCGACAAAAAAGGCGACCCGATAAGACACGTGTTAATCGCACCGTATGCATTGATACAGTCGATTTCGTTTAAAAAAATTCCCTAGAATCCCCTAGCGGCGAAAATCTGAACTACAAACTTCTCGCTTGACAGCCACAAATTATCACTGGCCAGACCCACGCCTGGTATATATACATATATATATATACTGAGTGCACAAAATTACTCCGAACAGAGTATACGCGTCCACGCGAAACGAGACTCGCGACGCGTATAAACTTTTTCCAATGAAAAAGCTTCGGGTTTCCTATCTAAATGAAAATCTATTTCGTTGACGCAACCTATCCCCGATAAACCGTCTCGTTTCGAAAGTCCAGACAAAAAATTCCCCAGGGCCGAAAGCGCGGCCGGTAATTCGATAGAGACATATGTGTCGTCCAGAAATTCCAACCGAAAACCGAATGCTCCTATGTACCATATGAGTATTCCCATAGTGATTCCATATCCAATATGGAAGCCGTGCTACTTTGTTCTGTGCAGTTGCTACCCGGATATATATATATATATATATGTGCTGTGTAAGGGTAGGTTGAAATACAGAGTACAGGGAAGGGTCGCCCGGGAGTCTGTAGGTAACCGTACTATAGGTATGAGTCTAACGGTTTACGCATCCCTTATAAGGGGTGCAGGGTTTCGCTATATGCGTGCATGCGTAATGTATATATATATATATATATATATAAACCTAGAAATTTCTACCGACTGGAATACGAGTGCAGCGCGCTGGGAGCTTAATGACGTAGCGACTGGCGAGAGAAGAGGAAGGGGTGGAAAATGAGAGAATCACCCCCTGGTACATGCATTATGGAGGCTCCTATCGTTATTGTTTCCTATTCTCATTGTACTCGCGACTAAGTTATTTTCTACGTGAAAATTATTTCCACAGATTCACCGCGTAACCACGTCGATTACCGATACGAGAGGAACGATTGATTTGAAATATTTTTGTCTCCGACTGTCGCTACGCGGGAAGACTTATGGGAATTTGAATCGACCATGTCCGCTAACGCTAACCGGTTCTGCACTGTACTTGTTATTCTAATGTTTTCTCGTATACTTAGCAATGGACGAATAAGAGTACGTACTTTTGCTATCTCGCGCTACGCGTGTCTCACGCTATAGCGCGCTTGACAATCGGCATTGCGAAAGTATAATTTTTAATAATTTTCTTAACCAATGCTAATTCGTAATACGAATTGTTATTTTGCTACGTGGGACGTCACGTGGGTGGATAATGAATTAGCACAGCAAAAAGTTTCTTAAGCGACGTGCTATATTTTTAACACGATTTGAGAATTCATATTGAGATACGTGTCGGTATGTATGTGAATTGAACGATGATAACATAATTTTATATTTTGATAATTTTCTCTTTAATTTTACCCCCAAGTCTGATATGTTTTGAAGAAGAAAAAAAGCTTCGATCACAATGGAAAAATTGTGCGGGCTAAATTCTATGGTATATAAACTATACTATACTTCAGGACTGTCTTTACCCTGGATGGATGTCTCGGCTAGGACGTACGTTTCGCACCGGGAGATTTTCGTCCTCGATGGTAACAGGCGCGGCAATATTTTTTTGTTACTTCGCGGAGACACGAAGACGAGTGTGCGACGGTAACCGAGTTGTCGCCCATGGAAATTCACAGGAGCAAAATGTTCGCAGGCCGAAGGAAAGTTGGCGAAGTGGTGAGTGGGAAGCGGGGAAGCGGGCAGAACAGGGAAGTAGAGAGAAGAACTCGAGGTTGGACCGCCAGGCTGGTTGCGAGCAGAATCGAAAGAGCCTCATTACCGCCGACGCTCGAGTAATTTGTGAGTCTTAAGTTACATTTGACCTAGCCGGGAGCCTAAAGGCCCTGCGAGGGCCATTAATGGCCCACGGAAATCCACCTTGTCTTAACTGCTAATAAGAAATTACAGGCTCTCCCGAATACCAAATTATTGATTAGACCCGGGGATGCTGCTTCCTTATAAAATTACAGGGATTTACAGGCTGGACCGTCGGGGAAGAGAATTTTTTTTTTTTCCTCTTCCGAGAACGAAAGACTTCGACCGCGAAAAAAAAAACGAGACGTCAGGGGGGGACGTTTTTAGGATATTTTATCGTGATGCTTTTTTTTTTTTTTAACGCGCAACGTATAAAACTCGTCACACCCGTTATATATATAAATTATTTATTTTTCGATAACGCGATTTTTTTAATGAAAATTACGACTATCCCGTGACCGACGTGACCCAGTATCCAGCCAACGGCAATGATCTTTAATAAAGAAATTCTTCAGTCCTTGGATGACGTCTCGACTGTTCCTGGAATTTCGAAAATTTCCATCTAATTACTGTATAATAACGCTGAAGCACGTTACAACCCTGACTGTGCTCTTCGATACGCGTACAACAGCGAAATCCCTGTGAAGTAGTTCAACCCCGACGAAAAGGGGGGTTTCCCCTTCCGACTGCCGCTACTACAGGCGCCTCCTATATTTCTGTATCGGAGTTTCGAGCCCCAATTCACAGGGTGATTTAATAGTAGCGTACCTTCCTCTCACAACTACTAAAGCAGCATCACCCTTTTAATTAATTTCTTTTATTTCGGAAATTACATAATTCCAAATCGATTTTACCCTCCTCTGTAACGAGTAAAAAAACAGCGCCGAAGACTTGTATAAAAAAAAAAATAATAATTTACAAACCACCCTGTACGTGATACCCTAAACCTCGGTACCCCGAAGAAAAAAGCTAATAAAATTGAAAAAATTTTTTCCACGCACAAATTCACTGAAATTACACGGTACGCTCTGATAACACAAGCGTACTTATGAATCACCCAGTATATAAGGGGTAGAGCAGTCTAGACTGGGTGGAATGTCTTCACGGGGATTACGAACCGACAACAAACCCTTGCACCATCGTATTCCCAAATCGCCGGAATATAACGGGGGGGGGGGGGGGGTGTCGCAGATACCCTTAAGAAACCTTTATTTATGCAGTCAACTGTACACGGAGGGATAGATTTTACTTGTACGTGTAATTTTTTATCGCCAACCAACGATTCAAATGAACACCCTATACGTGTAATCCACCCGAGCGCCCTCTATGGAAATTCATTAGGCAAATTTTCGACTCTTTCTAATCGAAGAGTCTCTCCATGTCCATTTTGATAGTGCTGGCTGGTACTGGCGCGACGCGACTTCACGCTGTTACTTGTATATGCATGGTATACGCAAACTACGTGACCTTGGCATTTCATCAATAGTAATTCACGGAATTATTACCGACGCCAGCAATACGAGTCGTAATGGCTTTGCCAACATCGCTACTGCTGTTAAGCATTTACTTTGAACCTTTACGTGCGACAAAACTCGCTAATTTGTATGTACAACGAAGCATACGTTGTTCGGTACGAAATACTGTGTCAAATAAATACGAGTGGCATATCGCTCTGCTTTACCGTGCGGGATGTTCGTAAATTTGACGTTGCTGGTCAGCGACACTCACGCGTATGAATTTATTATATTTATTCGTGGAAAAAGACTTACCGATCGAGCCTATTTGCTATTTTTATTTATGGATCTATGATTGATGATAGGCAACGCTATTGGATTTATGACGACACATAAAAAAGTCAGTCTGATTTTTTGTTTTTATATGTATATGTGTATATATATATATAGACGCGAATTACTAATTTATAGGACGAAAGTACGTCATGGTATAAACACGCAGTTTGTTTTGAAAGTGATTTTGCGTCGCGACGCTCTCCGGAGGATATTTCGTGACGGAGCGTCTGGTAATAAAATTCTGACACCAAGTTTTAACGATATCTGTACGAGCTCGAAGTGCTCCGGGGATTCTATAATTTGATAGTAAAATCCCTATCGGATTTCAAAATTTGGCTATTTGTTGATATCGCCGGTCGTTGGCTATTGCCATAAAGTGGCGTCGCGGGTTAAAAAATCCTTCGATAAATGAATTTCTACCTTCTTACTGTATTAAGTCATTTGTCTAACGGGGGGTGAAAATTGTTTTAATCGCCACGTGCGTACACACTGGTATGACCTCTGTAAGGCTGTAGTGACAATAAATTATAGGAGTTGGCAGCAATGGCTGTTTAATGAAAAGATAACACGGTGCTAATTGCCATCTGCATAAAAGGAAAGTGTTACACTTTTTTTTTTTATAATGCCAGAGAGATGAGGATGCGTCGAATTTGACGTCCCGACGCCGTCACGTGCTCGGCATTGGGATTAGAAGATACGAACGACACGAAAACATACTCAAAGCAGTGATTTAATTTTTCTGAAAAAAAATTTAAAAAAAAACCGAAATTGGTAAATTATTAAAAGCCCGTCAACTAAAGTAAATTTACGTTCTTAGTACGTATTCGAGAATATACTTTTTTGCATTTTCTAACGAAACGACAGCAATCTCGTAAAAGCAGCCAACTTCACACTGGCTACAAAGAGGCTTGATCCCTTTATTAGTTTATACTATGAAATAAGGGTGGGTTGGGAGAACCTCGTTGAAAGATGAAAGGGAAGATGCCGTGCGAGATTCTAATAAAGATGTCTGACAGCTTCAAGCTGCAGGAGACGTCCGCTATGAAATTATTATCGAAATGGACGTACGTTATTTTTGGGGATTTTTTTCAAAAAATAAATTTCAAACGATACCTAGCGAAAGGGTTTTCTAGTTCCACGATGTGTTACTAAGGGTAAGATCCGATCGATAACACAAGGGTGGTTCATACAGTGGGAAATGGATGAAGTAGACCTGATAAATTTCAAGGAGAATCCAATTTAAACTGTCCACCAAAATAAGCAATTACTAAGAATGATAATTAATCAGAGTTTGCTTAATGAAACAAATTGGCTGACTCCATGCTAAACGAACGGGAGCCATCTCCAGCCTCCTCGCACCCCGGCGCCACCGTCAGGAATAGAATTCACGTTGAACGTAAATAACTGCCAAGTGCCTATTATCCTGTGGCAAAGCGCAGTATGGGGTAATATAGTGTAATAATATATATATATATATATATATATATATGATATAGTTCAAAGGAAACTGTATAAGGACAGTCGGACGTTGAAACCAAATTTTCTTAATCCACTAATTAACATTTTCAAGCGACGTAAAAGGATTATTCGTTTAGTGTTATGCGAAATCACTTAAAATACCGAAGAATTTCAATCGTAATTCAGTCTTATCCTACGTTCAACCTTCTTACAGTTAAGTCTTCGCAAATACCAATGAAAATTCCAGAATTTATAGATAATTAAAAAAAAAAAAAGTCCATAGTCACCCGAAGCAGAGATGCTACTGCCGAAGGTTCGTTTTGTCACTATGCAAATTATCGTTCAGCCTGGTTCCCACTCGGCGGCAACCGCGGTCCCGTGAATACAGGAATTCCAAAATGGCGAGAGGTTATCTCCTTTTTTTTTTTTCTTAACGAGGTGAACAAAAATTTACATCCTTCTAATGCGCTTCGGCGCCACTGGAACTGTCGCGAGGGAGCGATAAACAAGATTCTCCGCCATTATTGTGGTTCTTCAGCGAACTCACTCGCCCGGGCGATTCCTTAATAACTGAGAGTGAAAGAAGCTCGGAGCTTTTCCGGCCGGCGGATCAGCCGGGAAAATAAATGACGCCGTTCGAACAGTTAGCGAACTATCGCTCACGGTGACAATTCCGTCGCCGTAGAAAGCAGAGAGAATAGGAGGCCATTTCAGCAAAATTCTCTATTAGTATAAATATACACACCTGTGTGTTGAGAGAAAAAAACTAACCTACAATCTTACCTGTCTTACATTCGCTTTGCATTGTTTTAAGAAATATTGATTTAAGTCACGCAGAAGAGTTGCTTGTACCAAGTATAAATTTCCTTGTTTATCATGTTATTAGGCCTCAATGCTATTTAGGTCGAATGCATCTGGCGCGTGTCCCCCATTGGGGATACCGCCATAAGGAAAGGAAGGAGGAAGTCGAGCCTCTTCCTGATACACCAATTTACCAGGTGAGACTAGAAAATACAAGTACTGATTTTTATGGACAAATTAATAAATTATAACTTGGGAATTTCGGAAATTTTTCAAAATTACATTTTTTTGGTACTGTTACCCTACCGATATTCTCAGTATATTTATTATCAGCACCGGCTGATATGACTAATTAGAATCTCGAGAAAGTCACTTCTATCTATAAAACAGAGGTGAAAGAATTTGCTAAGCAGACATTGCAGGACGCGTCAGCTGAGAATATACATTAAATAGCAGGTTGGATAAAAATACATATCATAATAAGAATGCAATTGTAATCTAAAACGTTGTTATGATTCTGGGTCATTCGGATACGTAGAGACTGACAGCCCGTGGGCTGCTTCGTGTTGCCATTGTACAGTATAAATTTGACAAACTATTACATAAACGTTATTAAAGCATACACAATAAATCATTACCACCATTAATTAATAGTATCCTTTCAGAATAACAGAAATAAATAAATAATAAATCATTGAAATAAGCAATTTAAAAGAAACAGCATGCACTTGAATATATAAAAAAAGAATCTCAAGGCATTCACGTGCGGCGTACAGTGCGTCGAACCGTAATTTTATTTTTCAAGAAACCGTATAACAGTAATATATTACCGAAGACAAGGTTCACTGAATCCCATTGTGCATTATCCACATGCGAGTAAAATCGAACGTAAACGTTGACATTCTCCAGTTATTTATCGAAGAAAAAGGCACAGCAGCCACGAGCGCGATACGATACATCAAAGGGAGCCCTGGGCATAACCTAAAAATGTCAAAGTTAAAAAATGCCACTGGAAAATCAAATCCTTGAAAGTCACAGCAGTCGCTATACCAATACGCTATGATATCTGAGTATTACGTTCCGATACGTTCTGTATTATATAATCTGAGAAATAAAATTGTTTGACAGTGTAAATACCCATAGCCAGTAAGTATCCAACGTGAACGCAAGATCGTCCACAGGTCGCGTCGCTACGAGAGTCGCTCTCGTGGCTCTCGTGGGACATGTTAGCTTCGCACGTGATATACTGAGCTTACCGTCTTGAGTATCTGAGCTTTTGTAGATGTCTGCAAGTTCCTAGGAAGCTTCGAAGCTCTTTGAGCACACGTGCACGTCTCTCTTAGCTTATCGCGTGCGTCCGTGTCCTTCGAATGTTTACGCCAGTTTGACCGACGCTCGAGCAACGCGTCGTCTATCCAGTGAAAATACATTCTTAACCGTATAATTGCACAGAACTATATCACACAGAAGCTACACCTACTGCAACATCGTAAACTCCATATCGCACTTTTACACATAACCTCAACTAACAGGTATAACTTTGATATTGATTTGAACCGAGTACGATAACCTCACCAACGCGACTCGGTATGCTGTAGCAATCGAGCGCGCGACCAACTTGAAGTTAGCCTCGTACACGGATAGTCGAGAATTCACGTGCGATTATTCTCGCGATAACGAGTAAGGGAATCTCGTTTGGTTTCTCGAAACGTGCGTCGTACCACGTGTGGATTTAAATCTACCAAAGCCGTTAAGCTTGCCATTATGTCCCGTAAAGGTATGTTAGATATATAGATATATATATATGTGTTTAATGCATCTACGCTATGTATATGTATGTATATATATATATATATATATATATATCGTCTAATATTGTTGTCGGATGGAGTTCGTTGACTGAACTGTATCATAAATATTCCTAGCGGAAGTGACGTGACTTGAAGTGGGTCGAAGTAATCTGGTATATTGTATATTTCGTATATATGTATATATATGTGTATTTATGATATAAATACATAAGTATAAAGAACGAAGAAAAGGATGCTGATTGTGATATTGAAATAAGTAAAGTCTGTTCATAAATCCGATGAATAATACGAATATAACGTTCGCGTAAGAGGGAAGTAATAAAAAGATTCTTGTATATTTTTTTATGACAGATTCAGTTTCCTACACTGTGTTATATTTTTTTTTTTTAAATAACTAAAGTGTCTCACGGCAACAGCGGAATAAGTAGTCTGTGCATGCCTGTTCCAGAAGTAGAGATCAATACCGTGTGAAAAGGGAAATAATAGGGACATTAAAAATAACTTTTCAATACGATTACTCAATACCGTGAATTCCTGTATAAGAGGCGGGTGAGTTGAAAAATATTTTTTCTTTCCCCTAAACGTGAAAAAGGGAGGATTGATCAATGGTGAAAGTAATGTCAAATGACAATTCCTCTTATCGATTTTCACGATCGCGATATATCAGGGTACAGTCAATGCGATAAGGGGTAATAAGATTTTAATTCAACTGCAATCTATCGTTTAATCCAACTTTTAAATGATAAGAGGATTACACTTGGTTAGCAGTATAACGACACCGCATTGCTTGCTACAACTAATTGCCCCGTATATGCATTTGGCGAATAAATTTAAGCAGTGGAATATCCATGAATCATAAAATAAACGTAAAAAGAAAATAATTAAATATAAATAATTAAACTGACCCGGACCATAAACTGGCTTATACATAAAACCTTTTGAAATCCCATAGTTTCCGATAACAAGTATACCGATCGTAGAAAATAGATCGAAAATTCTGAATGAAAAGATCGCAAAGGTAACGAGGATAAAAAAATTTCCTATGTAAAATTTCCTGTGAAAAATAGCAAATGACAACCCAGAGTGCCTATACCTTTACATATTACCAATAATATACTAATAAGTCGAATATTAATTTTAATGGCCAAATAACGTCAAGTTTTACCCGAAAAAAGTAAGATGCGCGATAATGAAGTTTGTATATAGATAAATGTTTAACTGGGTATCCGTTAACAAGTCACCCTTCATTACGTAGCTAGCTTCAATTTCTCGGACGATCCATTCGAATTCATGTAAACGGGCCTTTCCACTCTTCCCTGTGTACTTAAGGTAATGAACACCTGCTAGAAGGTTCAAAGGCAAAGGACGTTACCGAGTAATATGGAGAATGAGCAAGGAAGGTTGGGAATTACGAAATACGTAATAAAGTGAAAAGTTGACCATTGAATAGAAATATGCACATATAACGCATATATGCTAACTGTATAACCCAATATGCATAAACTACAAACCAAAGCTTGTAAAGTCACACATGAGAACGTGGCTTAGGTCACAGTTCAAAATCCCGCTATGGGGATTGAGGCTGCACGTGGACCACCCTTCATATCACGATGACGCAATTCACCTAAATATTAACGTCAAACAACCAGGATATCCCACAGACGTGGTTCTATTGCCCAAAATACCAACCTTGCATCTATACGACCCTGGTGCAACTGCCTTTTAACGGTTTGATCGGCTGAAATGTACAAGGGGATGCCGATCGCAGCCAACCTCAAAATCAAATGTCTAATTTGTCCATTGGCCATGAAAAGTCTTTGCCCCGACAACGAATCTTGCAGCACGCTCGCTTAAGTGTCTATAAAGTTTCACGACTTTCTCCGACACTGATAACCAACCCCTTTACAAGACACGTAGCGACTGATATAGCTATACACAGTAACCGCTACGTGAACCGGACGCGGCATCGCGGATTTAACTTTAGTATCAGTGCGTCTCAAGAAAATTGCGTGCTTTACGAGCGTCTCGAATGGCAGCGGTTTAAAAGAAATTGCTTCGCACCGCCGACTCGGCCCGGTATCCCCGCTTCGTGGGCCACTCGTTTCCGTTTATGCCCAATTGAATAATTGATTCGACACGGGAATTGGAAAAGTTCGTCCCGGAAGAGAAGGAGGGCATCGCACGGCGCGCCGCTGAACAATCGTCGGATTTGCCAAGCAGCTTTGTCTCCGGAGGACGCTTTGTTCTCGCGTGTAAGGGACGGACGACGTCAAAGAGTCATGATGCTCAAATTGACCGTCGTGGCGCTGCCGTCTATGCGGACGCGCGGATAACTATTTTCTTGTTTGTCCTCGGAAAATATTTGTGGCACCCACTCAATTTTAGCTTGCTTTGCCTGCTAGATAGAGTATAGTGTACAATTTTGTAAAGTTTACCTAATTAAAAAATATATCTCTGTGATTTAACTAGGAGATTACGTACTGAAGAAAATCACGAGAATTTTATTAACTTTCATTGAAATTTATGTACGTTATTTTATTTAAAAAATTGATTGTATCAACCGACAGATGTCGCCACTGTTCTTCTACTTACCAGACAAATTTCATCATCTTGCACGGTTGTAATGGCGGAGTGAATCTAGGCGTCGTAGATCTGGTAGGAGCTTCCCAGTAGGAATAAAAAAAAAAAAGAATTTATTACTCTTACTGTAGTTTTACGTTCTTTAATCTCCGCGACCTTCTCTGGAGAATTGCTTTACGTCTTTGCTCTCCTTTGGTATTTATCGTGGCTGTTAGGAAAATATGAGGACTACCAGCACGACTATCTCAGATCCACATTTCTGGATACTTACTTTTAAAGCTCGCTCAATGACTTACTCACTTGTTTACTGCTTATTGGCTTGTAATTTCTTGAGGATCCATGCTCTTAGGATAAGACACGTACCTGCTACGTCGAGGAATAAAGATCTTTATGATTTTCTCGAATTTTATCAGTGATATTATTGTAGCACGTTCACGACGGTGAAAGGACTTTCTGAGGGGCCATCTAACTTAGGACTTTTAATGCCTCACAGTCCCCTAGATCCATTACTGGAGAACTGTACTTGGAAAATGTATATAACAACTCCGAGGTATATTTTTTTGAGAGTTCGGGTAATTTCGAGATTGCTCTACTTGCGAAATGATCGTCTGATTAAAAATTGCTTTCGCAGAAAGTCTCGAAAGCTTTTATCGTAAGAGCACGTGTTCTATATTTACAGTATACTCCTTTTTCGTATACTATAACGTGTATATACTATATATGTATATATATTTTAAAATTTATGAGAAAAGAACGAAGCTTTCGGTCCCTATATATTTTTGGATATTTTTGGATAATCAGAAATTTTAGTAACCTGTTAACCCCTTCCGATGGAATCATAACAAGGCCTAACGATACGCCTCGAGGGGTGTCTTCATAGGTAATTACGGATAAACAGCTGTGTTTGCGTAACGCAGGCTGTAAAATGTAAGCATTAGGTAAACGGGCCACTGGGAACGTAATGAAACTCTCATCTTATAACCATTATTACTTTTTCACAACATTCCGCCATTATTCCCTACCAAATTTATTACGCAGAACGAGACGAATTATTGCCACATAAAAATGCACATTGACGAAAATAAAATTCGTCCAATACGTCAAAAGCGAAAGTATCGATACGCGTATTTAATTATTTGAATGAATTAATTTTTTTTTTTCAATTAATAAATTATCAAAATTTTCATCGAGTTCTTGGTAATGTAAAATTAAAAAAAAAAATTGCAATTTACACAATTTTTTTAGCATACTACAAAACAATGACGTTTGTTTCCAAGGTATGCTACTTTATCAATTTTTATCAATAATTTATCTGATTATAATTTATCTAAATCGACGAACTCGTTAAGCTCGTCCTACACGCGTTTCGCGTGAAGCTCGTTACAATTAATTATTAAAATTTTCGCCTAATATGACTTAACGACAATAGCTAATACATTGGGGAACCCAAAAAGCCTTTCGTGATTGTAACGTAAAATTATAATTTTCAAAGCCAGAGTGGCCGACTAATTAATTGATAAAAGGATAAATGACAATTGATTGGATTACCGTAGAAAAAGAATTGCATAAAATGTAATATCAACATAAAAAAAAAATATCCTTGTTCAAACTAACGAAAATTTGTATAATTACCGTTCATTAAATTTTCCAAAAAATTGATTTAATACATAAAAACTCAGCCTAATTGATTTTTTCGAAAATAACACTAATCCCAGTCCGATCTGTTCCGTTAATCAGCTGGTCTCGAATTCTCAGAATTAAGCGCGTCGCTCCTATCATCCGATAATACAAATTGATTAAAATCATAAGGTAATTAGCAATTAGTGCCTGTTTGTGTTACAGCTCCACGTGAGTTTACGTTCCACCATTACCCTATCGGGCGGAGGGTTCAAAATGTCAGAGGGTCAGACACGTGTGTCCAGCGTTACTATCCCAATCAAGTCATTACTGCGTTACCGCATGCATTCACCCCCAAGAGACGAGGGGTCGTTCCGGCAACAAGACGCAACCGATTGCAAAAGCAACGAAGCGCAAGATTTACCAGCTGCTCTCGTTCCTCTTTATACGTAAAATCAAATCATCGTCAAAGTTGGCCCTCATCGTCAATGGCAGCCCATCCGGCTTGAGGGACTATTTGTGGTATCTAAAAAAAATTGTCATCCAAGGTCAACCCAACGATTGAACTATAGTCGCGACAGCGACCTAATCCTCGTTCCGTAGCTACGCATGCAATCAATGCAGAAAATGCATTCGCTGCATTCGCTGCATTCTGTTATGATCGACGCTTAATAATTCTGGCCGCTACGAAACAACGATAATCCGACGTAATGAGATTCCAGCGATAAAGTTATTTCAATCACAATAAACGCATTGCCGACCCTCGCGGGAATTCGATCCGGTTTACCATCTATTCTGTATCGCATGCATGCATTTCGAATATTGGTCTACATGCTTGTATATATGTATATAATATTAATATATATTGCGTATTTCTACCGATTTCTACCGATCGAAAAACTCTCAGGCAATTACCTCAGAGAATCGTTAAAAGAGAGCACCGGGCAAAATGTGATATTAGGCTGGTGTATGTATATATATTCTTTTAAATTAACCGGTAGGTATGGTAAAACGAGATAGGTGGGCTTATATATCTCTTTTTGGTGGTTAGTTTTACTTCTTAATTTATTATATAATTCATGCGATTAACCTTGCAGAATTTTAATGATCTCGTTATCCAGTTAATGCGGTAAAACTTCTACGAGACTGAATGGGTCCTCCGCAGTTGGTTACGTCGACGAGTAAAAATAGATACAGTGATATCGTCGCACGTCGACACATCCAGGAGCGTCGATGATATTCGAAAGTACGATGACTCGTTAACCAGAGTTACGTACAGTGGAACAGCCGAGTCCTTTTGTCAAATCTGACAAGCTCCGCCCTGTCGAACCCACGAGCAGAGTGTAAGCCGACTGTCTGTACCTTTTTTCAAGTAGGAGGCGGCACAATGCTCGATTAGCATCGCTATCGCAATCCGGCCTTCCTAGGTCATCGATTCGTTCCCACGTCCTAGAGAGTACAGTTAATTCGGTGAAAGACGAACAGAACAAAAATGTCTTTGGTAACGTGATAAGAAAGAAGAAAAAACAAACCAAGAAAACTGTACTTGCATTTTTACCCAGTAAAAAAATCACGTACGACTTCTAAAGAGTGAGGTTATGCGTACACAAAAGTTAAGTGCAAAGTACGTAAAAAAGAAAAACTGTTGTTCGTCTTAGCTAGGAGTAATATCTTTTATTCTTACTGTAGGTATCACCAAGAAGACTCACCCGCTCGTACGCTTCCAAGTATGTAGCAAACAACCGGAAGATGCGAAGGGAAGAGTTAAGATGCGACGTAAAAGGAAGAAAAGTCTCCTTAACGCGTAAGCCGTATAACGGTGTCGGCAGGACTATTTACGGAAGGACTATTTACAGAACGGTGGAATGGCCAGGGTGGCTCGTTGCTTCGCGAAGAGGGCGAGCCTCCTTAATTCGACGAGGGACAAATGCGCGCTGGTAAAGGAGCAAGTGCAGTCTGTTAGTTTTCCTCGTATCGTTTCTTTTTTACCTCCTTCGGTCTCTGTTACGCGGGGCTCCTCGTAAGTTCCGCCTTTTCCCACCGCATCGGGACGGCGCCACGTCAGTTTTACTCGGCAGCCGGTACAGCCAGCGCCACTCCGTTGTGAAAAGTGTGACAGGATAAGAGACGTGTCCAGGCTCCTTTATCGCGAGTAACCACAGAAAAAGCGTCTCGACGCTTGGATGTGCGCGACTGCATGTCGTAAGCATATTAAATATGTTAAACGTATGTACGTACCTATGTAGTACGTCGTTACGCGTCGGAACGATATCTACGAGGCATTCTTCTACCGTATAGTTACCAAGCCCGAGAACTTCCTTATGGTTGAAGGCAAGAAAAGGGCGCGGCCATTGTGCCAGCCTCGTGAATGCACTTTGAACGATATAAAATCTAGTCTCGTTCAAGCTCGACATTTTCTCACTGCCCGCGTGACACTTTATGCGCGTGGAAGGAAGAAGCAAGAAAATTATTTAATTCCCACAGGAGCACTACGAGAAATATCCACGCCACCAGGTATGGACCTTTGGTATCCTTATTAATATCATAGAAAACAAAGTTTATCCGCGTAACGTTTCCGGATAAGGAATATTCTCTGGCTCGGTTGGGTATCATTAATTTCAAGATGCAGGACTTAAATTTCACGCCGTTAGACACTACTTGCGTCTTTCCATTTATATGTCTGACGTGCCCGGCGCCTCTCCTGCAGTATATTGCTTTGATGTGTCGCTGGTAATATCCTTGCGCCCTGTACTTGCTACCCCTTTTAACCTTCTGCCAAAGAGTGTGTGTATATAATGTAAGTATTTGAACCCCCTTCCGTGCACTCGCAGTAATAAGTTTCATAAAGCTTTGGAATAAAGTTACCCCACCTGAACCAACACAGTGTGCTTCTTATAACCTTTCGTCTCCCCCGCCCACTCTCCCACTCACCCCTCGCGGGAACCCATCGACTAAATTTAGTGGCGCTAAATTTAAACTATGTTTAAAAAGTCGTTGCTTCAGAGTTACGTGGTGATCACCGTCGCACAACCCTTTTGGTACGTAAGCTCGTAAATACGTTCGAGATATAGAAAATACTGATCAGTGCCTGTTTTGTGTTGGGTTGGTACCTTTCGTTGCTCAGTTCTAGAATGCAAAACAAATTTCGTATCCCAGTGAAAGCTTCCACTCTATCGATTCCTACCCTTATCAGTGTTTGTGCCATACATTTTTTTTTGTTTATTCTTTATTTGCCCGACGGGGTAGCGTATCGATAGATTCGTAAAGCGATACGATATAATCGAGTTGCACGCGTCATTTTCTCATTTATCGATAAATTTATAGGTATTATTGATTATCGAGTATGGGTATGGATATTGCGGGTGGCGGAGGACTCGAGTACAGTCGAGGAAGCAAACGTACATTTATTTAATAGGCGATATTAGGGCTTCGATAGAAGTAGATATTTATTGATAGGGATATCGGGTGCGAGTGTCATTTTATTAAATCGAAGGGACGTTTTTTTTTATGAATTTCGCAATTTTTATCGTTCGAGTGTTCGTTGGGAGTTTGAATCTCCCGCCAGTTTTATTGGACGCTTCACTGGTTACTTTGATTACGAAACGAACTTTTTTCGATGCTTTTGCGAACGCGCAGTTTTTCGAGGTATATAAATGCAAAGGATACTGGAAACGACTTGGGGCGACGAATACCATGCGACGTACTTTGCATTATTTATTTAATGTTCCTCTTAGGCGACGCTGAAGCCCCACTGAAGACCAAGAGAAAAATAAGAAGAGGATGGACTTCCCGCTTGGAAGCACCGCACTGGAGTTGGTAGCAGTGGGACCATTTCGAGAACGTTCCAAAATTGAGACAAATATTAGCAATAAGTATTCATGGTCTTAAACTTGTTCGCGAAAACACGTATCCACCTATGCTCGTATAAGGAAAAGGACGCGAAACGTTGGCTTATTTCGAGTCTCGCAAGCTGCAACCGACTGCGACTGGATATCGAGGACAGCAAGAGAAGCAGAAAGAAGGAAAGCTAAGAAAATCCCAGGGGAACGTATCAAGGATTTCTATGGAATATTATATGCCGTAGTTTGAGCAATACTCTGCAACGTACTGAACAGCTTTTAATATAGAAAGAGGGACGGAGCCGTCGAATTTTTTTTTATTAATTTTGAAACCTTAAAATTTCGGTATCCGTCTCTTTTTTTGCACTTTCAATCTACCCTTGCGTACAATGGCTGAGTAAGACGTTAAAATATTCCGAAAAAAAAAATGAACGTCCACGTACGCGACTTTTAAGGCATAATTTTTAAATTTATCCATTCTTCGCAAAATCAAATTTATTTGTATTAAAAAAAAAATACGTGCAATTTAATTATGATTTATAGTTTTTTTTTAAAATTTATATACGTAATTTACATTACGTGCATATCACTTATATTAATTACGGCCAACGTAGGTCGAACCTATTGATGAAATTATACAGGCAATTTCCATGGAGCGGTAATTAAATATCGTATATGGAAATATTCGCATGGAGAGAATATAATTTTTGAAAAGCCTTGATATACCTGAAGCATCTATAAAATACGGATTATATTTTGGCATGTTAAATAATCAAAAAATTTTTATAACGCATCCGAACCATTTCCATTCTTAAGCTGTATCAAAAACCGTATTGATCTCTCCGTATTTTTCAAATATTTTTCCGATGATCATTCGGCCGGTCCAGACCGTCATGCCTCACACGGATGCTGTACGCTGTGCACTCCATTGATTCTCTCACTGTATATACCCGTATCCATCGAGACACCTGTTTCTCTCGAAGATACCGACTTTTATGGCATCGAGAGAGTTAGTTAGAGAATGGAATAGTTTTTCGTGCTACGCTACTGGACGGGATATTGATCGAGGGGTTGCAGAGACCCTTACACCCGACGCCAGCACTGAGCCCACCCTTATAGGCTCTCACACATTCGCATTATACTCTGGAAGTCTTCGCGAGCGACATCACGCCGGAATGTTAATTTTTTTGTTACCGTCAAGAGATTCTTCACCATCACGCACCCTGAAGGAGCTAATCGATTCCAGAGCCCCACTCTCAGTGTCTTGCTGAACACCTGAAAACTTAAATCCATTGTCCGTGGATGCATTCTCGCATACTAAACCCAACGTAAGGAAAGCACGTGGTCAATCATGACATAACCTAAATTTAAACCCGAACCACGAATTATATAAATTCATAAATATCTTGACCAAAACACTAAAAAAAATTCATTTTCAGCAGTAAAATAATAAAATAAATTAATGACAAAAATTATTGTTCTTGTAGTCGATAATTAAGGGATGATTTACATATAAATATTTTTTTTCTCACATGGGATGCAAAAGCATGTAGAGAGATACAGCTGCGACCCTGCCAAACCGGAAACCCCGTTGTTGAAATCTCTGCCAAAGAAATTTGCCGTAAGGATCGAGAAGAAAAAACGGGAGTGGTACAATTTAAGGATTTGCAAATAAAATCCGAGATTTCGAAATCAATGCAGATTCCCACGTGATGGATTCTATTCTTGTTACGTCACATAAATCTCCACTCCACATATATACCGACCACTTGACCAATCTGTCAAAAGTACTGCACAGGGGTGAGTCCACTCAAGAATCGAAGTGTCACGTGAGGAGCCCGAAATGATTTGCTCCCCCGGAGGCTCCCAGAACGTTCATCCCTGCGAGTGGCCACCCTGAAAATATCCCTATGACGTATGCATATAGAAGCGGACGAAGCCCCACGTCAGCGATCGGCCAGCCGGCAGACGCGAAAGGGGAAGCTCGGTTGGACGACACGAGCAAAGCTCAATGGTTTTGTGGTTCCGTCCCAACGCGCTACCCCTATACGTTATACAACATACCCCTTATACAGTGAACACCCTATATGCACACTTCACTATACAGTAAAAGGGCTCCATCCGCTGTACCTACTGTCATTTAGAAATAACACGAAAATACCGTAGCCAGGAATTTTAATATTGAAATGACGTGCAAGGCATCATCCCCCTGTGAATACGCACAAAAACCCACCCCTACGGCAGAAAACTCAGCATCAGGAAAATCCAGAAAAATAAACGCCGATGGATCTCGTGTATTCTGCTCACTTTAAGGGATGAAAACAGGAAGTAACGGAGGGTCGCACTCTTCAATGTGTATCTTAATTGTTCGCTATAATTTTTTTTCCCCACTCGACGATCTTCCACCGGACGACCCAGTCCGCCGTATGAGAACGTACGTCACCCTGGTCGACTGCATCCCTTAAACGTAAAGGGGTGGCCCCGGAGGATATGACCAGTTAAGCTTCCCTGCGATTTTACCAAAGGGAAATAGATTGATATCCGTCGCGTATGCCTACGTAGCGAAAACCGTGTAAATCCTGATCGCCTCGAGCGCCGTCCCTACGCTTTTAAGGTTCGTTACCGTGCGCCCTCTTTCGCAAGGGCGGCTACACGCCAGAACCTCCCTTACCGGTAAACCACGTTAATCGAATTCCCGTTCGAACAACTTCCGCGTAAGGACTCATTCGGCCTTTTATTGTTTAGTATCTACGTGATCTATATATGGATATATATAGATATATACACCTTAACAAGTATTTCAAGATGAATGAGATCACGTTACGGATGCTGGATCTTCAAGCTGGGCACGTGATACCCACGTTACGTCTAATGCGGGAACAAAACGACGAAGCCCTCGGTATAGATCGTATATTTGTTGTACACTTTGAAATCAATACTCTTCCGGGACGGGGATAATCAAAATGATCAAAGGACAAGCAATGCCGCCCTCTCGTTTTGTTTCAAGATCGTGCACCACTGCGCTCTAGCTAATTAATACACGGAGACTCGTTATTATATCATTTCGTGCAGCATCCGCAAGTGGCGCCACGATCTTGCATTCGCCTTGCGGTACTTTCGTGAACTATACGCTGTCCTGTGGCGTGATCTGTGTCAGGGGTAACGAAACGAAGAAACTCCGAACTGTTCGCTCTTATTTAGGAACGCATTAGCGTTTCTACCTTGACTGATTGCAACAGGTGTACCTATTGCTGCGCTATATACGTGTATATATATATATAGAGAGAGAGAGATACGTAGATAGAGCCACTACTGTAAATGTAATCCTACTCGGCAAACGCTTGCACGTAATACGATGCAAATTTCGTTATCGCACTTTACGGCCATTACTATCTTGGAATTACGGCGCTAGTCAAAGTTTATTAGACGATTAGTGCTGCCTGCGAGTCTCTCGAAACTAATCGCCAACGTGTTAGGGTGTCTATAGGAATTTATGAAATATCTTATCATTTCCATATATCCATTATAACGCGTTCTAGCGATTTATACAGAACGAAGATTAATGTTTACTTTGATTTTATCGAGCAGTACGTCAGTCGTTCTTTTGATTATCGAGGTATATTGATCGAGGTGTACCATGTTTTCTATTGAATTCGTAAATATTTTATTACTCAACAAATACCATTGGTCGTATCGATATTCCACCACGTGGAACAGTTTAATCCTTTGTCCCACGGATTCTATTATCGGTCGTGTGCCAACGATAAATTTGAACGTCGAATATATTTACGTGGTATTAGGTAAATGAAAAATGTAACACGTCTAATAAACCGTAGTTACATACATGACGTATGACTACCACGATTTTATTAACGAATTACCAGCTACCAGAAGCTCGTATTTCAGGAAAATTAAAGTCGTTGGAATGGACGGATCTTCAAGAAAGGAAATGGCGGAAGGAGCTTCTTTGAGTCCGAGAACGCTTTTGTCCGACCACCAAGCTCCTGACGGTAACCGGTGTCTACCGGAGCCAAGGAAGTCATTTGTAACGGATAAGTTGTGTCTCGGTTAACGTTTCCTAACCTTAATGCAGCCGCTGCGCACTTGCAGTCCGAATTGGATGGAGACGCAGACTATGAAACGACAGAGGAAGAACATAATAGAAGAAAATGGAACAGAGTGCTCAAGTTATGAGAGACAATGAATATACGTGTATATATATATATATAAATTTTCAAATTTCCCGCAAATGGAATTCTCCTCGAGGACACGTTTGAAAATGGATTCGGCTGAATTAAACATGGCGGCCACCGTCGCAGAAGACTCTGACCCACTTGGCCAAACGGCCGTCGTCCTCGGCAGAAGTGAGATCACGTTGAATTCGAAAGAATGCGCTTCGATGAAGCGTTTACTGCCGGGATTGTCGGAACGATGGAATTATGAACCAAGGTATATCGGACGGAAGGAACGATGGGTCAAGGAGGGAAGAACGACCGGAAGAATTTTACCCGAGTCATACGTGCACGGAGTTTCGGACTCCATTGACTCGAGAATTTTTCGCCCTTCCTCATAACCCTCTCGCGTGCTCACGTCATCCCTCAGAACGATCAGTTCGAACGACCACCAGCCATCAGGTCATCATTGCCAATATCGATATTCCACTATTACATTATACGTTTGCCACGAAGGACATAACGATGTTTGGATAAACAAAAAATTTTCTATATATCATAATCACGTATATATATCATATACGAAATAAAAAAACCACGTGTTATATTCACGTATAATCGCGTGTGTTCCAAAAAAAAGATGGAGATCAGCCTTTAATAATACCCACAGCCTCTCTCGACATCGTACCCCATAAAGTATAAGTATCTGTAGTCAAGAACGGATGAATGGAAAAGTATCGTTAACCGATATGAAATAAATCTTCTAGTCGTGAAGCTCCATGGGGTTAATAGGTTATTCAAGGAAGCGTTTCGGTCTTATACACGTACTACGGCGTGATATCGGTTATCGATTTCTACCCTGGTCTCACTACGAACTTGGCATTGAAGCCCAGAGGCATCCTTTTCTCTCTCTCTCTCTCTCTCTCTCTCTCGGCATTACATTTTTTTTCCTCCTATTTTCCCTTTATTTTCCGGCTCGCTCTTCCTGCACTTCGTTTTGTCCTTCCCCTTTCATGCGCGCCATTGTTGCTCCAGACGCTTTGAAACTACTTTTCACTCGGAGAACTTCCCTCTTATGCAGCTATGACTAGTCCCAGTCTATCCCAGACTGCAATGTTGCTACCACCCCCCTGAAAAAGCACATCAGCCCTTTCTTCGCATCCTTCTATCTATCATTCCCTTTTTCAGTTCTATTTTCATCGGACACTCCACAGTCCTATCCTACGCCTATTATAGCGAAGAACTATAGCCGGTAGCTGCTAAACTTTTCAAAATCGCACACCCCATATTACTATTATTAACTTATAACCACGCAAAAATTATATATATAACAATAAGACACCCGATATATAAAAGTAATACAACAATGAAATATTTTTACAAAAATCATCACAAACCCATAAAATAAAATTCACCCAAATTCGATATGCGCACACACTCAGTAATCAACCCTGTCATTTAACGTTATCAACCATTTGAAAAAAGCAAATTATACACGGTGTCTCGAATAAATCGAGTGAAATCCAACACGCTCGTCCTCACCGATTTATCTTAATAAGGATAGCAGATATCTATAGATATAGCTAACTGATGAATTTTAGGCCTCATAAATCGTTCGCCATGTTGCATATGGCCCTATACATGACTCGTATACCCCGTGGCCTCGTTGTAAAGCATTGACTCGTTACCCTTTAAAAGTTGACGTGCTTCTAGAATATTAGGAATGATAACGTCATCCATATAGAGACTCTTCGACGTAACGAATTCGTCGTCTGTCACGCCAGGTGCTCCTCTTGGTTGCGCGATGACACGGAAACGTCTGGTTGCATAATACGCCTCCCAATCTGGCTCGCGATTTTACATCGGGCTCATCATGGATTTTATACGACGTAGCGAACCGTCGGCCTCGAGCGGATTAACGCGGGGAAAAATTAATGAATTCCCAAAGCTTTCTCGACTGTTAAAGGGAGCCAAAAAGTTTTGCCGAAAAGAACGTGGAATCTGGTATACTACGGGATACTGTATAGGAATAGATTTAAACTTTATAAACACCCGAAGGCGACGCTCACCTTTTCTTTTTGCTCGCTTTAAATCAGAAAGTTTACCGTTCTTGCCCTATGACCCCATCCCCCCCTGTATACCCCTCTCTGGCATTGCATAACGTGAAATATCTACTTTGTCCCAGAAATTCCACTTTGCAACTTTCATAGAATAAGCAACTGAATATATATCTATATACTTGTATAGTTTTATATCTAACATACATAAATATATGATACATGAACTATATAGATATACTCTACTCGTATCAAGGTACAGCAGCGGCAAGAATACTGCGCTCTTAAACTCGACCTACTTCCGCCCGAACTGTACGTGGCTGCTACAAAATTTAGCAGATATATCCAAGACGCGGCACAACATGGACCTAAGGAGTTCCAAGACCTTTGGAAGACTTCGTGAAACTTGTAGTTTCGTCAAATGAATATATAACCCGTTATACAGGGTGTATGCCAAAATACGGTAGGAGAAAAAATTTGATTTAAATGTGAAAAAATTATTACTCATTTTTATTTATCCCTAGAACACAGGAATTGTCCTAAGAAATTCTATTGGGATCTAGACAACAAGAAAAATTGGTAATTTAACCATAAATCTTATCGATTCATATTGCAGTGCATATATATATATATATATAAAATAACTCGGATCATTGATCCATAAATTTACGCAATAGTCATATCATATATATATATATATAGCGAAGGTCGCAAAGGCAGATATGGCGCTGGCTCTAGGCGAACCCATTGTCTGAGGATACAGACAGTGTCTGACGAGCGTCCCAGACAGACAACCTAGACCAGACCGAATGAAGAGAGTAAGGTACCCATCCGTAGGATAGTGGGATTCCGTATTTGTATATAGATACATATTAAGGCGCGGTTACGACCAGACCTTTAATGTTTCTGTAGCCCAGTGAACGTTTTGCTTGATCTTTTTGTTTTACGTGTGTTTAAAATTACCGGCAGGAATGTAGACGTGGTTAGAGGGAGTAACTCAGGCTTGTTTATTTGAACGGGATGAACTAGATTAAAGGGATGCTGGGATCTTGTACTTTTCAAGAGAGTCCACTCGAAAATCAATTGTGTCAATGATAAAAGAGTCAACCATGATCCGTCGATTGATATTATTTTTAAGATTCTTCATTTTTTCTTTTCACTTCCAGCACGTAATTTCACTCTCATCTAGGTTCGCTTTGGTTTTGGTACATAAATATCTTTCCAGATACAAATCTATTTATAGACCTGCTCCGCCGTATATCTGTATATGTTACCGTGTGGACTCTACGGTCTATGGGACTGCTGCACGTTGTCGAGGCAGGATAGACAACTTGAGCTATGGATCTTTCTGGCTGAGAATCCGAAAGGAAATTGCACTTTCGTTCTTCTGCCAAAAAGAATTCTCATATCGATTTTAAACGTGTGTATAAGATCCTGCCTCGTGGAAATTCAAGACAAATGGTAGCCGACCTGAGATATATTTCTCGTGTAATTCCACTTTTATTCGTAATTTCACGATACTTCATTCTTACCCCCTATACACAGTGTACTGGTACGATTGACTTTGATTAAAAGGGGGATCGAAATTGAATCGGAGAGAAAATTTATATTATTCGAGTCAGTAGGTACGGCTATACGTGTTTCCTCGATAAATGGAATATTTCGTATTGAATTTTTTTTTATTTCAATATTCAAATCCATCTCCAAGTTTAACAGTCCGGTATATGATAACTAAAGAATTTTTAATTCCTCTGAGAAAAACGTTAAACAGGTAAAATCCATTGAGTACACTCGAGGTAGAAAAAAAATATCTTCGTCCGACTTCCGACTCAGAGATTATCCAGAATAAGTAGCCTTGAAAAGACATGGAGATTACGGGAGCTGGATAAACTTACGATAACATTTAAAAATCATGTTTCTGGGCATTTTTATCGGTAACGCAAAATCACATGCAAATGCGTTCAGTCGAAATACCTACTTTGACTGCCCAGTCAAGAAATAAGTAATTCACTGTTTTGGAGGTTAAGAAAAATTTGTTTTCCTATTTCCTTTAGCATTTTTTTTCGCGCAGTGGATCAAGTATCTTTACGACTGTGCATCTAGTCGAAATTCGCGCTGGACTGTACAATGACTTTTTCGTCCAAGCTATATTCCACTCCGACGAGAAAATACATGGCGTTAATAGAATTTCAATAAAAATCGCATCCGCTCGGACACTCTCAATCCTAATTTGCACGAAAGAACAAAACTGGCGGTACATCACTCTGCAAATTATTCGCAAATTAGATAACGTGTTCTCGCGTGACGCTCAACGTCCAAAGGGAGTGCCCAGTGCCAGATGCACCAAAGTACATAAATCTAGAATCCCGTGAGCCGTATAACCTTAAAATTCAAAGCAACGAGAATTTCCGTAGTTATAAAGAATGTAACGTTATCGCATATACATACCCGATACCAATGGCGAGATACGATGCTTGAAATTGCAATGGAAAATAAATGATGTAAGAAACGAGAGAACGCGCAATGATACCAACCCCCCGAAAAATCCCCCAGGAGCGTAGAATTTGCCGAGGTTAAATATAGATATATACACAGGTATACCCCAAGGTTACACGTACGTACACAGAAAGACTCAGGGATAAGTTTCGTAGGCGATGCACGAACTTTGCCATATTTATAAAATGGCTATATTATGGGGAAAGCGAGGCAGAGCCTGAACCGAAGATGTTATAGAGGGGTGGATATGTCGAACGATTACCCGACCTTACGACATAACCCCCAGCGCCCCCCCGCCCTCCTGGCTCTTTCCGTCGAAAGGCACGAACGACAACATTAATAAGGATCAGCGGCATGGATTTTTTTTTTTTCCCGAGTTTCACGGAAACCTCGGGAACGAACTTTCCCAGAGGAAATCCAGCTACAAGCCTTTTTACACGGGCCCCATAGCCATAAAGCTGCTTTATGGTATCGGAAAGAACTTTCCAGCGTGTACAGGAAAAAGGCTTCCAGTTCGAAACTTTTTCTAAGATGAGATCTGTCGAGGCCAATAATAATAACAACGGCGCATTTACGTTCGATAAGCTCGCGCTTAGCGTAACACAAAGAAGTGGGATTGCCATACGAAAAACCGGGGAGCACCGTCCTTTGTCAAAATGAACGACGCGGGTAGTGAAAACCTGTTGCCGTCACTTTTTGTTGCGCAATACTGAAAATTTCCCTGGGGATATCGTTACGTTATAAATTACGTTTAACTGCGTTAATCACGCTCTTGCGTACGCGTAACCGTATCGACTGTTTCTGGAAGCTTCTGCCGTTTGGGTAAACACGTCCTTATCGTTGATATCCTCCGGAATGCGGCCTCCTCGACGTTTACGTTGACAACGGAGACTATATATATATAGATTTCGTAGAAAACAAAGCGATCTATCTATGGCGAAACGTCCTAGATTTAAGCGCGATTGGTCAGGCCTGTATATCTAATATGGTACATGGAAATAAATGACTATAGTATGTGTATGTACGTACTGCCTGGATGACGTACATAGTTTAGGGGTAAAATGTAAATATCGATTTCGTGGTATCCGATAGTATGTGCAACAGCTAAATTGCTGGAATGCAGAACAGAACTGCAGCTGAGTCCTGATTGCATCGGATCTCGGTTAAAATGAAGAAGGAATTTAAATTATTTTTAAAAAGCGCGCCCGAACCTCCCCCTTGATATCGACATTTTTTTATACCTCTTTTTATGCCTCCCGCTGCTCCTTGGTAGAGGAAAAAATGTGCTACTTTAGTTTTTTTTTATTTCTCAGTCAAAGTACGTACTGATTGCTTGTGAACTGCGCTTATCCTACCTTGTTCAATTACGTCGTTCAAGATCGTTACTTCCTCGTTCGTTCGCACGTACCGGAATGGCTTTTATTACCATGAAACTTGCCACGTGGTTTAATTCGCTTTCGTTTCTGCTGTTGGTAGCTCTGCGATCTCGTATAGGGATATACTTATGCTGGGTGCGGCTACGTTCACGCCAATAAAAGTCACTGGGCTGAACGGGAGGTGTTGGTTAGTTTGTTCTTTTCATTCTTTATACTTGCTTCTTTTCGTTTTCTGCATCGTCCTTGTTTCTAGTGCTGGATCGAGGGTAGAAGGTCGGCAGAGTGAAAAGCATATCTGGCCGAATTCCACACGACGAGGTGCAGTGAAAAAGTGAGAGACAGAAAAGCCGCTTCTAGAACAAAGGGGAGAAATACGAGTAGATGAAGAAGTTTAGGTACGAAGGTGCCTTCGCAAAAGGAAAGCTTGTCAGTGAAGGTGGAGGGAATTGGATGAACGAACGTTTTTTCTTCTATATTTTCTAAAACAAAAGAGAAGCGTGATATCTTTTTAAACGAGTTGATTGATTGGTGAGTGATGAGAAGAGAAAAAAATTCCAGTGTGTACGCACCGTAAAGCTTCGCAATATCTTGATCGCACGTCTTGATGATCCAATCGAAAGATACTTCTCTGCCATCTTTATTCGGGCTGCCGCTCTGTGAGAGCCGATTGAAATCGAATTTCATTTGATGCTCTGTACCAGTGAGAGAGTGTAGCTCGTGCAGATCGACGCATTACGAAACCAAAATGCTGCAAGATATATTGAATGAAAACAAAGTCTAACAGGTTGGAAGAATACCAATCCAATAATCTAGGAAGGACATTCCGGTGAGTTAGCCTGTACAAGAACGATTGAAAAATTGTCCGTCGACGGAACGACAGAAACTGACGTATGGCAGACATTGCATTTTAAAGAAAAATTTAAATAGCGCGCCAAAAGTTTCCCACAGTGCTCCTCGTAGATGGCGTCATCTAACGGCCGCATGATAAATTAATTGTCGACATAGTTTTAACGTACTCCGTCCAGTGGCCTAATCGAATAAAACACGAACGGAACACCCGGGGCATTTGAGGGAGGGCTTAAATTTAATATGACGACTCTAGAATTGAATTAAATTGCGCTCGAAAATTGGTCGCGCCCGCCTCGTAACGACGGGCCAAGTTTATAAAACGTTTAAACGATCCTCCATGGAAAGAACGACCATTGAACACCGAATTATTCAGTTTAAACTAATAATCAACTAACATTCAATTTTGTCAATCCAATAACAGAAATTAATTTCTGCAAATATTTTTCACGACGCTAATTCACCTCAGCGGTTATAAATTAATCTTTCAACGTATCGTGCACGAGCGTCATCGAGTGCCTGATAAAACAGCAAAAAAATTCCTCCATTAAATTGAGCTACTCCAAACACGAGTTAACCACGCTACTATAGCACTGACCTATGACCTGTTTTAATTACCCCTTCATCAAGCTCGTACCTACACTTATTAATGGAGTTAGGTTAACGTCCTCGAAAATTTAATTATCTCATTGCTCATTACGTAACAGACAAAAAAACTAAAACAAAATCATTCACCGATCCATCCATTAAATATATCTTCAAGTTCGATTTGGCTCGGCAAGTATAAGAAAAATTATTACATCCCGTTAGACACGATCATGATGTACGTATGGCGTTATGCGGATAAATTTCGACATTGGTGCAATGTCAGAATCTAACGGGAGTTCGGAAGTCAATCGATCAAGCCAATTAAATCGATTAACCATAGAATTATATGTGGGAATCTGGTTACAGTGAACGCAGTCACGTATGCTGATCGTATTGTCGCTGATTTCCATAGTCATAAATCGTGAATTTAGTATGTGTGCGAAAACGATTTGGCGATACAGTCGAGAATCTGAATGGCTAAATAAATGTGGATTATAAGTATATATCTGTAGCGACGTGTACATTGGGCCATTACGGGCAGCCCCCTTGGACTTCGTGGGATCGTTTCCATAATCCTCTTAAACGCGTTGCGCTACGCTCTGTTCCGTCTGACTGCAGCTGCACTTAAATCTAGCTGAACGATCAATAAACCCAACCGGCAACACTCGTATTGCAAATAAGACTTTCGTAAATCATCTTAACAAGGAGATAGCTGAACGCGCGCTAATGTCTGTTCGCATTAGATTTTATATCTAATAAAATAAAACAATATCCGTATTAAGTACATTTAGCGTAAAACAGAGAACAATTTACAGCTGGAAATAAATTTTTTTAGACTAACTTACTCGATATTTCGTGTCTTACGGTTGTTAAATGTTTTTTTAAAATTATTTTCACATGCTCTCGCGTTAATTCAATTTTACCTTGACTACTTTATTTTTACAATTTACTTTTAAAAAATTGCATTTATCCCGAAAGGCATCGCCAAAGCCGCAAGGTCGCGTCGAGACACCGCGGACGGAAGCGTCGCGACGTCTCGACGCCAATCGTTGGAATTTCATTACTGCCACGAGTCCTCGTGATTCTCCCGAACCCATCAAAAAAGAGTCCTAGAAGATAATTCAAATTTATCTCCAAGGCAATTGCGATCTAGGATTTTTCATCAGATTCGCCATCCTCCAGTTTTCGTTCGTATCGATCAAGGAACTCGTGCGCTCTTGTAAGATCGAAGTCACCGAATGTATTTTCCCGCGACTTAAATTTTTTTTTCGCGTCATTTGGATCGCGTCGAATCGGCTGCGGTTCGCCACACAGATATACGGGGACGTCGCAATTGCAACCGTGAGCGCCACTGGCACGTGAATTATTTCATAGGGTGAATGAATCGTATCGATCTCTCTTAGGTTATGTTATGACTCATTTCTCTTCGGCCTGCCTCGACATTCGAGTAGCAGCGCACAGCAGGAGTAAACGCAGACTCGTAGTGCATCGTACTGCTTCTTTCATTATTTAAATACATGTAAAAGCCTCGAAGGGGATCAACGAAGCTTTGACGGATTCAAAGAGTTCTTGGATGATTTTAAATTGATCGAATAGTTATAGATTCGAAGTTCGATAATGATCTATGGATCCAAGAGACACTGGCATCGATGACGGAAATTGCAAGGGACCGTACGACCCTCAAGAACCAACGTCAAAATGCATGCACAACGTCCACTTGAAGTTTGATGAGCTCTTCAACGGGCCTCACGATTCCATTGAAATTTAAATGAAAGCCTATTTTCATCGGACGCACGACAGAGAAATAATAAACGCAGGGATACGTTACGTGCCAACCGAAACGAATACAATTTTTGAATAGCTCTGTACACGTTCGGCCTCTGCTGAATTTCCAGCCGATCGGCTTGAGATTGTACACGACTATTCAGTTGCACGCGTAAGTGCGTAATTATAATCTTTATAAAGTTCCTTATTACGATATGGTATACGCTAGGGTTTAAAGTGCATTAACGATAACTTATAAAGTAATATTTATCGAATTTTAATGATACGACTAATTTTAGTAATACCGATGTGACATAAATACTTATAAAAAGAGCCAATAAAGATATAGATTTTCATGTACCTATTATAAACGTGTTTAACGGTGCCGCTAGGCCAGCCAGTCTTATCTGAGTACTAATTATTGTCGGTGGCACATTAAAAGAGTCCGATAGCCGCGTTATCGGCTATCGGAAAAGGTCAGCCGTGGTCTGTTCGTCCGTATCTTGTCTCGGCGTTAAGGAGGGTGGCTTGTATCTTTTTGGTATCGAAAATCCAGACGATGGCACGCCTCGCGAACGACGCAGTCGGGCAAAGTATCTCGAGGCCATCGGCCTCTCTCCACTCTCTCCATTTCTCTTCGCTCCTTCGTACGAACGTTATGCTCTCTCCTTTCTTTCACGCTGTCTCCTATAGACTCGCTCCTTCAAAGTATCGAGCGACGCTCTTCCGCTGACATCATTTCCGGGGCAGAGGGTCATTCGCTGCATGCAAACCACTTCCGGTACAGATGGCACTTTGCTGAGTACAAACGAGCACAAGGACTCTTCTTCTCATAAGATCAATTTTTGGTTATATGGGCAGATGCACTTGAGACGTAATACAGACGTTCACGTTGTGTGATAGTAACAGGATGTACTTTGTATTAGCACGTGCTTGATAATATAGATATATCCTGTAATGTAATCTGAATATGCATTGGTTAGGGTAACAGGTTTTCATTGGATTTTAATGGAGAGTGGATTCAATGAGTTATATTACTTTTGAAATGGTAAATTCAAATTATAACTATTGGGATGTATTTATGAAATTCTTTTTTTTATTTTGGGATCTTGCAGGTTCAATGTGACAGAGGTAGAAAATTTATTCAGTCTATTATCTTTTTGTATTAGTATTCTTTGCCAGCGATTTCGTTTTCCTCCCGAGCTAGAAAGACAGGAGTACGTATTCGGAATATTCCAGAAGTTATGAAACGCAAAAACTATTTTCAATATGATTTCTAGGATTTAAATAATTTTTTGATTGATAGTATATCGATTTGTCAAATGGAGATACGAAGAAAGTTCACATCAACTCCAGACCTATCCTGTTACGACTTTTTTCAATAGATATCACTCGTACGTTGACACGTTGGCCCAAATTCAAAATTTGATTTCTGAGATATTTGTCGTATATCAAGCCATCAGTTTGTACACCGATGTCTACAAAGACACCGAAGTGTGTTATGTTTCGTACACAACCACTTAGCTTAACACCAACACTCAAGTCATCGATGCTCCTTAAGTTTTTTTTAAACACTGGTGGTTCACCCTTTATTCTAATATCTTCGCCTTTCTTCATTGTTAAACCCATAATAATGATCTCTATCGTTGCTTCAGTTGTATGGAATTTCTTTGCTAATACAGCGTATCCCTGTTTTGCGTACGCATTGATTTGATCTATAAACTTCTGAGTACCCAGATTCTTTATGTCGCACTTACTCTCCTTTAGAATATTATTCGTTATGTCGTATGATTCCGGATGAATCCACGTTTGATCCAAATAATTTAAAGAATCTTTAGCATCCTTTAATTTACTGTTAGCAGTCTCTGGTATGATCCTTATGAAACCAGCGCATTGTTCAAACGACTTGTGACTAATACCTTTTACTTTCAAAAGTTCCTTTCTGTTTCTAAATACACCAATTTCATTTCTTCGTTGTATTATACTTTCAGCTTTGGACACGTTTAAACCGGCAACGCGCTTCAGAAGGCTTCGAGATGCTGTATTAATATCAACTCCAACGAAACTCACAGTTTCTGAGATGACCTAAAGCAGAGACGCAAGATTTAGAAAGAGGGTTCTCACCTAGGATATTGTAAGAAAAATTTGATTTAGCTGTTTTAAATTGATTACATTTTAAAGCGTTTAATAATCAATTACTAACTTCATTGAGAGTGACTTGCAGCTGCTTCTCTGGAAGATCATGTTGATACATTCCAATGCCAAGGTGTTTCGGATCAACTTTGATCAATTCAGCCAGAGGATCTTGAAGCCTCCTGGCTATAGAAACTGCGGATACCAAATTTGGGTCCAGATCTGGAAACTCTGATTTGGCCTCTGGACTACAACTGTATATAGAAGCACCAGCTTCATTTACAATCGTATAAGAAACATCCACAGGATTAAAAACTCCAGATTGAATTAAATCAGTTAAGAACATCTCGGTCTCTCTACAGGCTGTAGCATTGCCTAACGCTATAAGTGAGGTTTTATGCTTAAGCACTAGATTAGCAAGGATTTTCGTTGCTTCCTGTTTATTATTTCTTGGTTGATTGTTCGGAAATATGGTTGCAGTGTCCAATATGTTCCCATTTTCAGATACTACAGCAATTTTGCATCCATGACGAAAGCCTGGATCTATGCTAAGAATAGTTTTCCCACGAACTGGGGGCATAAGTAGAAGATCTTTTAAATTACTTGCAAAGACTTCAATAGATGCTTCTTCTGCTCTCTTGTTCATCTCGAGTCGTACTCTGCGTACGACTAAAGGTTTGATCAATCTCTTGTAAGCATCTTTAAAACTTGCCTCTAGAAGTTGACGATGAACATCTGATGCGTTAAATGCAGTGCTAAAGTATGCGAGGCAATGTCTCCTTAACTCCTGTTCAAAATAATCAGGTACAGTCATTTTTACTGATAAAATCTTTTGTGACTCTCCTCTGTTAATGGCTAAAATCTGATGAGGCTTAATAGACTTTTCCATTGACGTAAAGTTGAAATACAATTCATATTTTTTAATATCAACATTATTTTTAGTTGAAGATTTACTTGACTGTTGTGCAGTCTTTGTTTGAGTAGTTTCTATCTTGACAAATACGGTTTTACGTAACTCCCTGATCTTAGTAAATGTAGTTTTATCCTTATTAATTATATCTGCGATTATATGTATAATGCCATTCTTAATATGCTGTTCAGTATCTAAACCTTCTTGATCAGGATTAATCATGGACGACAAAGGAGCTATTGGTAAACCATTTAGAACAGAATCAGCAACAGGTCCTAGTCCTACATCTCTGGCTCGCTCAGCCAGAGAACGTTTTGAATTAGTTTTGTATAAAGAATATATATCATCTAATTCATGAAGAGACCTAGCACCTGTAACAACTGCATGAATTTCAGGAGTCCATTTTCCTAATTTGTCGATAGCATTAATAATCTTTGTAGCTCGATTCTTTATTGCAATGGCACGATCATAACTGTCTTTAATCATTCTTAACTTTTCTGGTTCCATTCCTTGTGTCATCTCTTTTCTATATCTTGCAATAAAAGGAATAGTATTATCATCTTTGAATAACTTGATTAAGGACGTTGCAACATGAATGTCAATGTTATGGGTATCGCTTATGTACTCCGCATCTGTCCAATCTCTGCATTCAACGAATTCTTTTGATTGAGATGAATGACTTTGATCAGTTACAGTTAATAAATTATCCTCTAAATTTATCTCTGGTACAATGGCTTCAGAAACACAGGGTTTCTTCATCGATCCTTTAGCCAATTTTATTCTTTTACGTTCTCCGGTACTGTCTGTTTCATTCTTCGCTCTCTTTCTGTTTCTCGTATTCTTTTTCCCATCTTCACAAACTACGTCACTTGGCTCATCTTCTTTGACTTTTCGTTTTATCTCTTTAGTTTTTCTACGTGGTTTTTCTTCGATTTCATAATCTGGATCATTCAAAATCACCACGGATTCTGTATCATCATCAGAATCCGTAATATCGATGATTACGGACTTATGTTTCTTGCGCTTCTGTCTTTCCATAATATATTCTTTACTTCAATTCTCGATTTCTCTCACGACCTTAATTGTATGACAAAGTATGACGATTACTGATAAGTTTTCTATTTATCAATTAATATAACTATCAATAATAATTACTCAATCGTAAGGAATGATGAATTTCTCTTGAGATTCCAATACTTCCGTTTTTTAATGAATAGCAGCAGGTACCTAACCTCAATGCATCAGCTACAGATCCTCCCTTTCCTCACGGCTGTATCCCCAATGGGGGACAGGTGCAAGATCAGCTAGAGATGAGTAGGGAGATGCACAACGCTAAGGTTTCAGCCGATACCAAAGGCATGGCGTTGAATCGCAGCAGGCAGAAATGAGTAGGGAGATGCACAACGCTATGGTTTTAGGCGATACCAAAAACATGCCGCTAAATCGGAACGGCGAGTCCGGGAGTAGGATTTCGTGATCATCGCCTCCGTTGATAATGCATATCCCGTCGTAGCCGAGCTGAACGT
>JARQTH010000586.1:82132-117640 GCA_030142595.1 Trachelus iudaicus
CGCCGCTACGATTTAACGCCATGCTTTTGGTATCGCCTAAAACCGGAGCGTTGTGCATCTCCCCACTCATCTCTGCAGCAGGGACTCCGGAAGTAGAGTTTTGTGATCCACAGCTTCCGTCGATAATGCGGACCCTGTCGTAGCCGAGTTGATCGCGATCACGAATGTGTAGCTTGCCGGGCAGAAGTCTTCCGCTACTTGTCGCTGGTTCTCAAAGAACGAGGCCGCCCATCAGATCGTGCCTGAATATTTTTATTTGTAATTCGAATTGTAACTCGAATTTAAGATTGCAACAAAAATATTTAGGCAATATCTGATGAGCGGCCTCGTTCCAAGGGTTGCTCTGGGAACCGGCGGTAAGTTGCGAAGAACCTCTGCCGGCCAGGTTACACGGTCGTGATCACGCTCAGCTCGGCTACGACGGGATATGCATTATCGATGGAGACGATGATCACGAAATTCTACTCCTGGACTCGCCACTACGATCTAGCGCCATGCTTTTGATCTCGCCTAAAAACCTAGCGTTGGCATCTCCCTGCTTAGCTCTGCTTCGGAGATGCATTGGTCCGTACTGGTCTGTACAAAAGCTCTAAAGCTAAAAATTTGAAATAATAAAAGAGTTATAGAATGGCTAATAAGGAAGTAAATGATAAGTGAGAACTACAGCTTATAATACTTGCTTAATAAAACAATTGACTAACATTTTTATGTCCAATTGCGGGACTGAATGCAATATCGAAAAGTAATACAAGTTGTAAACCTTGTCAACCTCAATTTCATCTGTGCTGTCTACATACATTCGAGTTCGTAGTGGATGGAAGAACAACGTGGGAATATCTAAATTATTATAAACGTATAACTTTTAATATAATAATTGAATATGCTTCCTTGTTAGTTAGTCAGTAGTTGATAAAATGTCGAATGTACCCATACGAACGTACCAAAGAAAAAATGTAGCTAAGAAAACGTCTATACTTTATAAAAATCCTACAATTATTTCTCGTGCAAACACTCAACTTAAATCCTCTAAGAACTATAATATGAAGGTGAAGGAGAAGATTCAAAATGTGGATGATACCTTAGACTATGATCCATTCGATACTACTTTCGATCGACTTGCGAAAGGTGCTGTGTGAGTATACTATTTAATTGTTGTATTATGTGTGATAGTGCCGTTACTTATCTATGTGTTTTATGTACTTTTTGTATTTCATTTAGATTACCACCAGTACCTCCTGCGATAGGAAAATCAAATGATTCTTGGTACGACAGTAGTGACAATAGCCTACCAGTACATAATTCTTCATCAACTTCTGCTGCTCAAGAGCCGATACGCACAGAAAATAGAACTCCTGTAAAAGTGGTAAAAAAGGGGAAAACGATAAAAGATTCAATGATGGTCATAGTTAATAAAGTTACAAGGAATAAGTATCCGAAGCCTGTGAGGAAGACTAAACAGAAGAATGGTTTAGCAATGCTGAGTATAAATCAAACAGACGTTCGTTCAGAAAAGGATATTAAACTCAAACACAAATATTATCATAAAAAGAAGAATAATAACATTATTAAAGTAAAAGAATCTGAGAAAGATGTAAAACATGTTTTCTCACAAAACTCAAATCATAGCAGTAATAGCAGTAGCATTATTGATAATAAACTTATAATAGAATCAGTACGTGGCAATAATCCCTCAAAGGTTGCTAAAACTGACTCGCAATGGTCAAACACATCAGAAATAACGAAAGCAACGAATATGGAAGAGGTACCTGGAAAACGTAAAAAAGCTGTATGGAAAATGAAGATTGTGTTATCTCCGAATAAAAAGAAGATATTTCAGGAAAGAAAAAGAAAGAGCAAGAGTAAACGAAACTCCAGCAGTTCACATTCAATTAATGATGTTCATATAAAAAAACGAAGAAAATTGAAAAGGATAGATAACAATGTTCCAGCTGTACAAGATAATCAAAATCGAACAAGCATAAATCATCTAGCTAACAAACCAGAAGTAAACTCTTCGTTCAGTATGAATAATATTTCAACGAACAGTTTAAATGACGCAAGTCATCGGATAAATAATACAGACGTGAACAATTCATCCAATAATATAGACAATATCTCAATGGAAAGTTCAAAAAGGGAATCCATGGACTCATTAAAACTACCAAGTAGCATAAAATTACTGGCACATTCTACACCGTATCTTAATTCTAAAAAGAGTTCAAATAATAAACCTATGGATCCACTGGAAACATTGACTAATATAAAAGCTTCAGCACATTCTACATCATATTCTACTTCTAAGAAAAGTTTAAATAACAAACTTATCAATCCACTGAAACAATCGACTGACATAAAATCTATAGCACCTTCTAGACTGTATGCTTATTCTAATAAGAAATCAAATAACAAACCTATGGATTCACTGGAACCTTCGACTAGCATAAAAGCTGTATCACGTTCTACATCGTATCCTAACTCTAGTAATTCAGTTGAAGTAACGACGCCAACGATAATAGTTAAACCTTGTTGTGTAAAGCTAGAAAGGTACGAGAAGAACAAGACCAAACAAAACTATTTGAAGGAGTACGACAAAAAGGAAATTCGTATTCCAGACTTCAGTCATTTACCGGGTGAAAACATTACATATGAACACTCTAAAACTACAAAAAATAATATATCTCAGTCCATTATTAGATCTTGTTCAGTTAAAATATCTAGGAATGATGTGGCTAAATTTCTAAAACCAACGTCTACACCACAGGAAATTAATCAACTTCGATTAAATTCAAGAAATTGTACCAACCGATTTGATATCAAAGAGTGTAGCGTTAATTTATCTCGGATAAGTCTTTCTGAGTACAGAAAAATTAAATTGTGGGAATCTAATCTACCTAAGCAAAATTATCACGGCTTAATGTGTAGCACACCATTAGATGGACCAGTAAAACAGTCACTCAGGAATGTTCGCTTTTCACCCATCGATAGTCTTACTTCCAATAAAACAAAGAGGCCAAAATTTCAAGTTAAAGATAAGCCTATTAGTGAAGAGCTGTCAAAAGAGAAAACTAATGACTTCCAAGACATAAGTACTGTAAAAAAGAATCTGCATACGTACTATAATACTTCTGACGTGCAGAAATCCAAAGGAACAAAAGGAACTATCGAAGATTCTCAAGAGTGCTTGTCAATGGACGAACAAAGGACAGTGGAGTTGGAACCAAAATCAAATAAAATAAAGTCAAACTCTGTTGTACTAATTACATCGGACCAATCAGAAGATAGTATCTATTCAGCAAGTACAGTAAATTATAATTCATTTGCAAGGACTAATCTGCGTAAGAAAGTCTTGGGTGTTTCTTCAGATACAGATGCATCGCATTCTCTGTTTAGCGATAGAACAACAAATGAAGAAAACTTAACATCTTCAAAAGATAATACAAAAAAGAAAAAGGATGCATTTCGCTCAAAGGCTCATGTTACCAAAAGAAGAAAGAAGAAAAATTCTTTGCAAGTCCGGATGAGCTCAGTATTGAAAAGTGGAGTTACCACAAAAGCAAGTCAAGAATCTTCAAACACAAAAAACATATCCTTCGAAGACTCATCTTTGACTCCCACCAAAATTATTGAAAATTCCCAAGAAATTGATACCGATACTTCTACTAGTAATCTACTTGGGTATGACAAAGTGGATTCTATTAGTAAAATTAATGATTCTAATGAATCATTAAGCGACGTAAGTAGTCAAGAAACCACAGCCCAGAGTTTATCAATGGACTCTGAATATTCGAAGGAATCTCAAGAGAATCTTGAACATTGTGATAGTATTAAGAAAAGAAAAAGTGTTCCTAAAGAATCAGAGAAATCAAAAAAACTGAAGAAACAACATACACGTGTACATTTTGACGATAGTTTGCTAAGCAACAATTTGGAAAAGATGGAGGTAGACAATGTTAACGATTCCATTCCGTTAACAAAACGTTTACGTAATTCAACGATAGCCAAGTCACGAAGTCATGACCATTGCAATAATCAATTGACACTGACAGCAGAATCTGCATTTCGGGGAATCCCCGAAGAAGTACCAACAAACGGTTCACAGAACATTCATCCGTCATTGGTGGATGTATCTTCAAAAATTTTGGAAAACAGCGGAAATCTTAATGTGTCTGCTGACAATTTTGATGAAAGAACATCGGTATTCCTGAAACCCGGAAAGCTCTGGGCCAGATCTCTGTCTATTTTGAATAATATTCAAAAAGATGCTGACTTGGATGCGCTGTGTGTCAACAAAGGCAAAAAGTGGAGGCAAAGTGTCCAAGCGATTCTTGCCATGCAACAACAAAGTAATTATTTTATTTCAAATATACTTAATAAATAATTTCATCGTCAATACTCTTTTTCAAAAATTATAAAATATGGAACAATTTATCGCAGTTCACTGCGTTTCGCTAATATAATTAACGAAACAATTAAGACTCAAGTTCAATTATGCCAAACAAAATTTGAACGGGTGAAAAGTTAACCCAAAATAGCAATTTTTTTATTTATATTTTTTGCATTAAAATTCATTTTATATTATCTTGCCCACGAATTTGTACAACTTCTGTAAGAATTTACAAATATTTTTGTTCCACCATAACAACAACAAAAAATGGAAAAAAAGGCCAATTCCTTTTTTATGATTCACTGATTATTCCAGTAAATGGGTGAGTTTCACGTGCATTTTATTTGAATCAACAGCTCATCGTAAATCAAGCATTTCTGGAAGTGCAGGACTTATACAAAGCTGTCTGAACACAAACGACAATGATAAGGAACCGGAAACGCATCACAAAATACGTCCAAGTGTTAACCGTTTATCCTCCTCGCAAGTGAACACAACATTTGGATCTACAAGTCCCGGACGACACATAAGACGTATTTCTATTCGAGTTGTGCCTGACAATAAGAAATTCAGTCATATCAAACATTCGCCCTTCTTGGAAGCTTATGGACTAACAGCCAGCAAGAACAAAAAATCTTCTTCTCAGTTATCCACGCAAATCGGTAACAACAATTTCTTGACTTTCCAAAAAGATTTTATCTTTATTTTTCATGTCAGTATTAAATATTTGAATGAATTTCAGCACCATTGAAAGAAACTGCTGTCTACAATGTCCAGCATAAGAATGCAGCTATCGGAACAATTGAAACTGGTCCTGTATTTACAGCCAGAGAAGTAGTATTGCAGAGATGTAATCAGGATGATTATATACTGTTCGAAGAATGTTTTCCCAAGTCGTAAGCATTACAGATTTGAATGTAATTGTTATGTACGAATTTAACCTAAATTTAAATTGAACAACTCTCTCAGATATCTGGAACGTTGTCGAAAAATTGGCGAGGGTGTTTACGGGGAAGTTTTTGTCCACGAGGGAGAGAAGGAGAATTCCGTTATAAAAATTATACCAATAGAAGGAAGCGAATTGGTGAATGGTGAAGTACAGAAAAAATTCAGTGAGATACTTTCAGAGATTGTTATAGCCAGGTGATTTTTGGATTCGTTGATACTTTGCAAAATCAGACTAGAACGATGTAATTGATTTAGCTGTGGATTTACAGGGAGCTCCATAACCTCAGGTTCAATGACAAATACAACAGCAACAGCTTTGTCGAAGTGAAGAACATTCGTTGCATCGTTGGAAAGTATCCTGAAAAATTAGTCGAACTGTGGAAGATTTATGACGAAGAGAAAAATTCTGATAATGACTGTCCTTTGATGTTTAATGATGATCAATTATATATCGTACTAGAACTTGGACACGGGGGTCAGGATTTAGAGGCATTTGTATTTCAAAATGCATCACAGTCCCACGCCTTATTCATACAGGTATTTTTTATTTTTAATTTTTATTTTGAATGGTTTGTCAATATTATTCTGTCTAAAACGATCTTTTTCTTTTTAAAGACTGCTTTTGCATTGGCAGTTGCTGAAAAATCATTGGAATTCGAGCACAGAGATTTGCATTGGGGCAATATATTAATATCGCATACCGATGAAAAAGAAGTGCACTATAAGCTAAACGACAAGAAAGTATCATTCAAAACTAAAGGTGTTCAGGTAATACAGAACTGGTAGAAGAATTAAAAAAACGTAATTCAGGGTTAATAAAAATTGTTCTTCATTCTTTCAAGGCTGCGATTATAGACTTCACTTTGTCAAGAATGTCGTATCAAGGATGCTGCATCTTTAATGACCTCGCTCTGGACCCAGGACTGTTCGCGGCGCAGGGTGAATATCAATTTGAGATTTATCGACTTATGCGCGAGAGGGTCAAGTAAGTAATTAAATAATTATTAATAATTATCCCGCCATATCAATCTTTGCGTTTCTCTTATAATCTCGACTTGCAGCAACAATTGGCAGAAATTCGAACCCTTTACGAATCTCCTCTGGTTACATTACACACTGGACAAAATGATAACGGCAGTGAGATACAAAAATAAAAAGACGAAAGTTCACAAGAACGCTATCGGTGAACTCCAGCAATTGAAAGACGTCGTGTTGAATTACAATAGTGCTTTTGACTTTGTGACGAATTGCGAGCAAGTATCGAGGCTGCGGTGCAGCGACTAGGGTGTCTCGGCTTTAGCTTCGACTCAAAGAGAAGTCGATGATTACAGAAATAAGACAAACAAATATGTGCCTTCTAAAATGTATCTATAAGTATTAACGAATAAATGATTATAGGAAAAATCATCCTCGTGAAAATCAGAACGAGTTCTCAGCAGAGTCATGACTTATAAAAGTTAAATATTTACGAAATAGCCAAAGACTTGTAAAGGATGTCCAAGTACAGTCATACTACTTGTACGTCGCTTAAAATTTCACTTAAGCATGGTCTGGCATATCGAATAATGTTTAAAAACTTTCATATTTTACCTTATTTACTCTTTACATCGAATTTTTCCTGGAATTATTTTGTGCCAAATGTGATCGATATATTTTTTATTATTTATGTTTTCTCATCAATGCAGCAGGGAATCTGTATTGGAACCGTGATTGGTATCCAACAGGTGCATATGGGTTCCTGATCGACTGAGTGTTCTGAATTACTTTCATCTGATAATACTTATTAGTTTTAATATAATTGTTTAATGAAATATTATGCTCGTGTGATTACTATACCATGTCCAGCCTTTAAATCCTCTTCGAGAGTGACCTCGTCTATCGTGACCCATCGCAATATATTATTTCGCATCTCTGAATCCACATGATCCAATATCAGTGCTATTTTATTCAATGCCTTGGACTCGTAGAGATGCTGCACTTTGTCTGGTTTGGATGATGTGGAGGATGATGACGACGCCAGAGTATCGCACTGAACTTTAGTACAGTCACAGCACGTGCAGTGAGTAATATGATTATCGAACACCTCAGAATCTCTTTCAAGTTTCCCTAAGTGATATCAAAGACTTTGAAGTTACGAAGTACAACATAATAAATGATTTCTTGTCACTGATACCTTCACAGACTTTGCAATAGCAACATGTGCAGTCATTAGAATGATGGGAACAGGAGGATTTGGACAACGATGTAATGTCTGAGTAGCAAATGCTAGGTTCCTTTCGAAGCTCTTCGTACTGGCACACACCACAGATACAAAGCTCAGAATTAATATCCGAATTAGATGGTGCCAATGAATTCATAGCCTGATCATCTTTGCACTTGCAGCAGATGCATGCGTAAGGATCCTCTGGGTGGATCTGAAAGTATAGTAACAGGAATAATATTTCCATACAAATTCTTTTCTACAAACTGCATACCCTAGGCCTTCTACGTTCTATTGGTACTGGATCAAAATATTTGAATCTGATTTTTGGCATAGCTTTTCCTTTGAATGCATTGGGGACGTAAGGAAGTTTCAGTGGCTGTGGATAACCATAAGCTGGAACATTATAGTATCTCTGTTTATAGTGATCGGCTGGATACAATGCCAGATTCAATTGGTCGTCAGTTCTATAGGGTATAACGTCCAAATTGTCTTGTACCAATACACCAGACATCAACATTCGCTCAACAATCTAACAAGATATTTAATGAAAATTGTTGTGTCATTAAAAATAGTCTTAAATAATTGTATGATAATTACTTGTGCTGTAAGGTGACCAAGGTTGTTACCAAATAATCTAAGATGTCTAATAGGAGTACTTTTCTTTATCGTATTCAATAAGTCTACACCTCCCTCATCTGATATTCGATTATGAGAAATATCCAATAATCGAATTCTCGAGAATGGCATGCAAAAGCTCAAAGCTCTAGGAAACGATTGCTTTATATAATAATATATGATTAATCTGATGGGACAAGAAAATATTACACACATACCGAGCACCAGTACTAGTTATAATGTTATGTGCAAGAAGAAGGCCTTGTAAGGCTGGTCTCATTTTTAACCAATTGGCAATTCTTTCCATTCCATGATCTCCTATATTATTTCTACTCAAATCGAGTAAATGCAAAGTATTATTGTGCTGAGCATCGATTAACATAATTTCTATGTCATGGCAGGAAAATCCATATTTTTGTACATGTAACTCAACCAGGCATTCATTAAACTGTGTGAAAATAGAATAGTAATGTACTGTTTTTTATTTTTTTATATTAGTAATCTAATTGTAATATATTTACTCTCAATAGCTCGCCAAGAACAGTTGCAAAATGTTCTGTGTCGAAGTAGTATTTGAATTCTGAATTGGGTCTGCTGATGTCCAATATCTTTAGAGTCTTGTTATATTGATTCTGATCATTTCTCATAACTGTTGTGAAATATACTAAACTAGACATAGTCTGATCCACCTCAGCCACATCCAAGTAACGTATATATGGATTCTTGAGTAGCAGCAATGCTACTTCCTTGGCAGCCTAAAAATAAGATGCTATTAAAAAATATAAAATGTTGCCTCGATGCCCTTACATCCACTCCAAATTTATTTCCATTTAATCGAAGAATCCTCAATTGTAATTTTTCTCCCACGCAGCACATATAATCAATTCCAGGTTTCTCCAGAAAATTGTTTTGCAGGTTCAGTTCTAATATATCATTGTATGCCTAAAATATATTTCATTTATCTATGCAGAACAATTCATCAGGAATTCCAATTTAAATTACACTCATGTGATCAATTAAATTCATAAATCCTGCAGAGTGAATTCTATTGTATGGTAAACTCAAAGAAACCACATCCCTGTTGCTTCGTAGAAATATTAACAAGTAAGGCATATCCCAGTCTTCGAAGCGTCTCCTAAAATATACCCTCATAGTTTTTCCTGATATAATTTTATATTCTTTTAAAACAAACCGTATTCTTAAGAAGAGATCATTTCCATGTAAAATTAGTCTTCTAGTGCCATCGTAGTATTTCTCGCAGAAACAGGAGAAAAAGAGATTATTCATTACAACAAGATTTTGGGGTGATCGCATTAGTTTTGGTATTTCAAGTAAAGTGTTATAATCGTTATAGAAGTACGGCGATTTTCTAGCTTTCCATCTCATGGTGAAATCTGTTTTTCCTTCTTGAACTATATCCTTTTCAAAACCTTTTCTACCATCTGCCAAAGCGTCCTGACTCATTTTTACAATCTCTTCCTGTACGATTCTCTTTGCCATATCCATTAGATAACCTTTCGAATGCGGTGGAGCAATTATCAAATCACCATAAGAATCAATTTTTATATCCTCTTTTTGTTGCTCCAATAATAGATCATAACACATTTTAATCATATCAGATTTATTCATCGAGGATTGACCACTATCAGTAGCCGTTTTCACGTCCATCTTTCTGTTTCATAAGCCGTCAAAAAAAAAAAAACAGCTGATACCATAACAAACTTTCCTATGACTTTTCCAAATATCCTCGCACGGTTCTCGAAGAGAATTGAACTGTTCCTATTTTGCTTTGTTCAATTAGAAATCCTTCCCAAAATGATAGATTACGCAGTTCCCAAGCCGGAGGAGGAGGTCGAAGTTGTACCAATGGAGGAAATGTTTGCAGGTATCAACTGCGACAATATAAATTTTTATAACTAATCCATCCTTCGTCGCAGCATATTGTCGAATGGATCCCGTATCGGAGGCCAAAGGCGTAAAGCTCTTACCACTTTCCCAAAGTGACAAGTGGTTGATATCAGCAAGAATTCTCGATATGCACACACTGACAACAACGGAGACAGGTATGCACTTCTTTAAGTTCAAGAAGCGCGCCCTCTCGTACACCGAATACATGCAGTACCTGGAGGACTTGGCCAACTCGAAGAACTTGGATATAAATAATATGATATACCAGATGCAAAGATCCGGTAAACCGATACACCCTCGCGACATAAAGAAAAACTAATAAAATAATAAACAATCTGTACAACGGATGAGTTTTCCATCACGGCTATGTACAATCTTTATTTCCAATTTATTTTATACAAACCCATTGCGTCTCAAATTATCAATATTTACACCAGCAATTTTCAAATCATCAACTGTGACCGGAACGCCAATTCATTATGGAAATACAAAATTTCGGTATAATTCCAAATATATAGGAGTTCTTGATTTCTCAAGTATCTGACTCATTAAAACCAAAATTGATGATCCGAAAAATTCCATAAGTTATACCGTTGAGGATATACAATAAATAGTCCGTGGACAAACTCTTCGTAAGATCGAAAGGAGAAGAAAAGATATTGTTACTCGTGTCAGTACTCATTTTCACGTACCGCACGGTAATCATTAATATTCTGTATGCGCGACGTAATCAATCCTTATCGAGAAAACTCAAAAGATTGCAGTCAAAACGAAATGCGCGAGTCCGTCGATCCCAGCAAACGTTCCTACTGGTCTACCATTTTTCTATTTTTTTTGGGCTTTTTGTTTGTTGATCATTTTCTTTCATATATTTTATATAAGACGCGCGAAAGATCGCTTGAGCCAAGCGAAAGGTTAAGGATAAAACAATAATTCTCAAAATAAATTCAATCGACAATTTCATACCTCGACATCAAAGGCACATGAATCACAAAAGGGCGTAATGTTCTCTTTCTGCAGTGGCATGCGTGAATATAAATGAAGAAAAAAAAAAGGCCAAATGAATCCACTTCCTTCCCTTTTGTGGTTCGACGAGTATAAAAATCCAATTTGAACACTAAGAAAGCTTTATATATATATATATCTGTGCCCCAGCGAATACTCTTTTGACGGCAAACAAAAAAAACAAACTGATTTAACTGTCTTTCGGTTATTAAGTAACTGTTTCGCGTAGAGCATCAATACTTTTGCAACCTCAAACAAGGCTGTACTTCTGTTAATAAGAATCTGTACATCTAAGTGTCAGACTGGTTATTTTTGTTTCATTTCTACTGAAGTGCCGCGTGCGCAGTCCCCGGGCGATCTTACCCAGCAGTGTTAATTTAAACTTTCTACGCCGTTAATATATAGAGGAAAAAAAAAGGCAAATAAATATTAGGCGTTTCGCTGTATCCACTTCAAGCCATCCCTCACGTTACTCAATGTTACTCTGCTAAGAAAGCTCGCTATAAGCTGATACTCTGGCATTGTGCGTCGTCCACAGGAGCGCGTCGAGAGTTCGTGGCGATATGAATTCTGTCGTGTTATCTCCTGCTTCTTCTTGTCATTAAGCATTTCCGGTTGGTAATGATCGAATTTACGACCCTCGCAAAGTACCTTCGTGGTCAAGCTCAACAACCACTGGAGAATCTGGAGTACAATATTGATTTTAATGCTGCTGCCTGTTTACTTATTATTTATAAAGTATAATTGTTTACCTCGTTACTCGAGGGCAGCTTGCCTTCATTTCGAAGCCAGGCGTTTGGTGCCCATAAGTACAATTGTATAATCGTAGCCGCTATGTCAGGACTGAGTCGCTGCAACGAATATACGTTTAAACATAAAGCTTGCAGATTTCTTTAGTTGATTGTTTATACCGAATGGAAAGAACAAGTTTATACCTTATACATGCTTCTGCTCAGTATATTTTTAATCAAAGCAGCTACAACTCCAGGAACAGTTTCCGGTAGAGCCGGAAGCGCGTCATCGGTGTAACTATGATTCTTCAAAGCAGTTTTTGCACTTTTATCCTCGTAGAATGGATTTCTCTGACCGAATATCTCGTAAGCGATGGTTCCTGCTGTCCAGAGATCAGCTTTGGTATAATTCAAACTAGTGAAAGGACCTGGTTCAGCTGTTACGATTTCCGGTGGCATCAGCGCTATATTCCCGCCTTTGTCAATGTCGTGGCTGTTGTACGGCATATAAAGACCGTGATTCTTGTCGGCCAAGCAACAACCAAAATCAGTGATTACCAGGGTCGGACAATTGTCTGATTCTTCGGACAAATCCAACAGAATATTGTTGCTCTTCAAATCTCTGAAATTATTCAATTGTATCAGAGAAAATGAGATCGACTATTGTCTCTAAATAAAATCGGCATTCGTATTGATACCGATGGAGTTACATAACCTTGAACGCAGTCATCATATTATATAAGATGACAAAGGTATTTGACTCACCTGTGTACAATCCCGTGAGCATTCATGTGTGCAACTCCCTCCAGAAGTTGGGCGAGCAACAAGATGGACACACGAGTCCTGACTTCCCGATCAGTCATATATTGTTTCAATGTGACATCGTATCTGGAGAAAAAGAATGGAATTATTGACTTCCTTGAGCTGACGAAAGATATTGTAGTAACCAATAAATGTGATCTTAGGTACGAACCTTTTCATAAGCAAGAAGAGGCTCTTGTTTCTTCCTGATCCGTAAGGATTGAGTCTTTCAGGAAGAGCATCGGGATACATTCTTATTGATCCTGGTAGCGCAGGCACCATATCAGCAAAGACATAATACATAGCTACTATATTTGGATGCGGAGGAAGATTTCTTTTATTATCAGCCATTCTTTGTTCCCACTGTGCCAATTCATCATTCCTGTAGTGCTTCCTGGCTGGTACTGTCTCACGGTACATTGCTCTCAAGATTGCAGTGGCATTTGATTCAACATCGTAATTAAACATCATCTTGATAGCCAATGGGAAAGTTGACAAATCCTTGGGCTTATCGTCGATCATTATTTCATCGGAATCTTTTTTTTCCGATGCGCCCTTGAAGCGAGCGGCATGAACAACAGCGGAACATCCTTTTGCAATGGCTGGGCCAATTACGAAGTCTTTCAGACCTGCTGGTGGCTCTTCGATGGTCGTAGTTTCGTAATTTTTGTCGTTTTGTGGCGTATTCCATTGTACCTTTGAAACGGCTTCCTGAAAACAGTCAATGGAGGTTCTAAGTTAGGTCCACGAGAACTTTCAAAAGACTGGAAATCGTTGATGGCAATACATTAGATATAATCCATAATATGGACCTAGTGTTTGGCAGTGTAAAACGCCTTTGTCATTGGCAATGCAAAATTGGACTCTGGCCATGCACTTGTTTATGGTCGTGTGACATCATTACCAGATAAAGAAATTGTATTGAAAGCTGTGATTAATTAGAGAATAAAATTATAGAAGAAGAAATAAACTGCGGCTTCTCACGGTGCCATTGATCTATAAAAAAAATGATACTATATCTGATAGAAAAAGATTCTACGATAATTGATCCTTTGACATACATAGTTCTCTGACACATCCATACCCTAATCTCCCAACAGACTCCTTCTAGTTCGTCATCCTTTGTAAGTATTCCTGTACCGGATGCTAAAGACACTCCGACAAGAGCAAAGAAAGGTGCAGAATCCCCAAACAAAAGACGACTAGCTGCACGTCGTCTTAGATCAGCTGCAAGAGTATTTGTCACCCGTTTCAAGATATTATCAACAAATATTCGTCGAGCCTGAGCTCCCAGGAAGCCGAGATGTCTCCCTGCAGCCGAGCCATTACCACTAGCCTGAGGCACGTGGCCCTGTGATTTGCCTGAAATCAATTAACAACTTTGTTATTTGAATTGTGATGTAATGCCTTGGTCCATTACTAATGTCTCTATTATGAACAGACATTACAGAGTTTAACTTTATTATCAATAGCTATTTATATGAAAACAGATACCCCAAGATTATTGCGCATGATTATAGAAAAAGATGGTACAATTTAGGTGCATCAAATCCTTTATAAATTTACCTGTACCTGGACAAGTAAGATCTCAACTGCATTGGAAAATGGTTTACGTGACAATCCGTATTGGATTTAAAAAATAATGCATCACTCACCTAATTCCACAACGTGTATCTTGTCGAGCTGGCTTCTGGAATAGCAGCTATTGTATCGATGCTCGGGATTCCTGAGGGAACGCAGAATGACCCGACCATTTTGCACGAGACGTTGAGCTGCCGTCCGAATCGACATCTCTCCGTACTCTTGGGCCGATAACGCCCAGCGGGCAGGCCCAAAACTCCAAGTAAACGCCTTCAGTTTACAGTTTGGATCACGATTACTGAATGGCTCTTCTAAATATCACGAAATGAGTCCTTCGTGACTCTTCTTCCCTGGTTCTCCGAAACACTTTGAAGCTGCGTACAATAAAAAAAATGTTTATCACTATTTATTCATAGTTCTTGTAAGTTCATATAATTGCACCATTGGCGTCATCTGTGCGTTGCCAAATATAACACAATTTATCTTATGTTGGTAAAACATTACGTGATGCTATACGCGTTCTTTATTTGAAAATTTTAATGCCGCAAGTTTACAAGGGAATGGCCTTTAATAAAATGATAAAACAGAAAACTAAAAGATTCTATATTTACTATTGTATTTTAAAACAACTTTTTAGGCCCCGAGTTACGATACGCAGAAACTACATTGTGTCGCGTAAGTTAAAAATATGTATATTTCTAGTGCCTTTATATTTACTTTCTTAATTATTTTTTATTGATTCTAAATATGTTTACAGATTCTTTTTTTCTTAATTATCTAAACCGATAATAGAGACCTAATTCTTAACTGAAACCTATCGGATAAACTTAATTCAAAGGTATCAATAATCAGTCGACCTTTGAACCACCAACATCGACGTACAGTGGGACACGCATAGACATAGAAAAACTTTATGGCTGAAAGAAAATGATAGCGACTGGTGGCGGCTAAGCCCTGTCTATTTCTAATCAGAAGCTGTAGTACGAAAGTATAAAGAACATAGCCAATAGAAGCATTAGAAAAGAAGAGCGATTCGCCGTCACCTAATTTTCTCTCTATTCATTTGAACGGTCACAATTTCGAAGGATTTGAAGTAGGGATCGCGTAGTCCATACTGTATGTCGATGAACCACAACGGTTTGTCAGCAACTGATGATCCTACAGAGATTGACTGAAGAACTTTTATGGTGGTAAGAAAACTCTTAATATTTGATTTATCTCCAGGAACGGTGCAACGAAGAACGAATACCTGCGTCAGATTTCAAATTGACGTCAGAATTTTTTTTCAGACGGGTTCTAAACGGCATAGCTTTTTCTATGATGGGCCCACGTGTTCGAAGATGACCGCATGCGACCGAACCATGTAACAGTGCGCGTCGTCAGCTCACGCAATCAGGCGCAGGAATCGTGACTCGATAATAGCGAGAGATAATGGAAAGTAGTGGGTGACCTCGCGAGGCTGCCGATTGGTTCGCTAGACCTCGGCTGACTCAGTAGAATAAGAACCTACGGACGTCCTCTACAGACAACCGGGAGGAAGCCGACGATTAAGGACGACCACTTGTTGCTGCCGATTCTCTACACTCTGATCGGTTTGATCACGAATCAATTTGGCCCATTGTTACATTAATTTCAACATTATGTCAGAACAGTGAGTATATTTAAAAATGAAGAATGATCATTCAATATAATTGATTATCTTGTATCGTGAGTGACTGCTTTTAATTTGTCATTGCAATGTCATCGGTAACAGAGTTTGGAGTGTCTTATCATCATATCAGCAATATCATTGAGAGTTCTGTTAATGAAAATGAAGATCTTGCCTTGATCGATAATAAAAATTTCAATCGTGTCTCATTCTTTTGCAAGTATTTTGTATGATTTGCTCTATTACCAGGACTTTCATCTTGAAAAATTACTTATTTTATGTACATTGATTTAACACGATTTCAACAATTTGCTAAGTTTTATGATTTAGTGTATAGAGCAAACTTTAAGATTTAGCTAAAATGAAATGGTAATAGCTTATACTTGTTGGTAATGAACATCGTGATGATTAGTCGAATATAGAATTCGGTCTAAAGAAATAATATATATTTTTTGCTCTATAGGGTTGCAGATATCGCCTTGATTGGCTTGGCAGTGATGGGACAAAATTTGATCTTAAATATGAATGATCATGGTTTTGTGGTATGTGCCTACAATCGTACAACGGATAAAGTTAAGTCATTCCTGGAGAACGAAGCTAAGGGTACAAAAATTATTGGAGCCTTCAGCCTCGAAGAAATGGTTAGCAAGTTAAAGTTGCCACGTAGAGTGATGATCTTGGTAAAAGGTAAATTATCTCAATGGCTGCGTTAAATGAGACACAAGATACAATTACTTTTAGTTTAAGTTTTATACCGATTGGTCTCACAATGGAAATAGCATTATTGTAAGACTATGTAGATACATTCCTAACGATATTCAAATATTCATTAATATTTTGCCATTATGTCAATAATATCTCTATGTGTACGTCACTAAATATTCATCGACGTCACCCGTTATATAAGTGGCACTGAAGAAAAATATTGACAGTACGCTACATTGACTCTTGGATCGTATCTATGATGAAATCAAATATAATTTCTTTCGAAATTATACTGTTAATTGCTCAGTTCTAAGTTCAAATATTTTTTATACAGCTGGACCTGCCGTCGATGCCTTTATCGAAAAATTAGTTCCACTTCTGTCCCCTGGTGATATAATAATCGACGGAGGTAACTCAGAATATCAAGATACTCAAAGGCGCACCGTAGAATTGGAAAAGAAAGGAATTTTATTCGTTGGCAGTGGAGTCAGTGGTGGTGAAGATGGCGCGCGATATGGACCATCCCTAATGCCTGGAGGAAACCCTAAAGCTTGGCCACACATCAAACCCATCTTCCAGGTTAGCGGAGTCCCACAATGAAATATTAATTCACAACAATTCAAAAGTACACAAATCCATTGCTCCATTTTCATTTTTAGGCCATATGCGCTAAAAGCAACGGAGAACCATGCTGCGACTGGGTCGGCGAAACAGGTGCTGGACACTTTGTCAAAATGGTTCACAATGGAATTGAATATGGTGACATGCAGCTGATCTGCGAAGCCTACCACGTTATGCGCAACGGAATAGGCATGGAGCCCCAGGAAATGAGTGACGTACTTGCCGAGTGGAACAAGGGCGAACTCGATTCCTTCTTGATCGAGATCACCAGAGACATTTTGAAATACAAAGATGACAAGGGATACCTTCTGGAGCGCATCAGGGATACGGCCGGTCAAAAAGGAACTGGAAAGTGGACTGCCATTGCTGCACTGGATTACGGAGTACCTGTCACCCTAATCGGCGAGTCTGTATTTGCCAGATGCCTTTCCGCACTGCAGTCTGAAAGGATAGAAGCAAGTACCATCTTGGATGGACCCACGGCTCTCTTTCAAGGAAACAGAAAACAATTCCTGGAGCACTTGAGGAAGGCACTCTATGCTTCCAAGATCATCTCTTACGCCCAGGGTTTCATGCTGCTTCGAGAAGCTGCCAAGATTCACAATTGGAATCTGAACTACGGTGGCATTGCACTTATGTGGCGTGGCGGATGCATTATTAGAAGGTAATACATTCACTCTTCGCAGCTTCAAATTCAGTCTCAAACAATTACCATGGATCGAATGGCAGTTTAAAATTTTATCTTTTATCACTGCTGGCATTTGTCCTTAATAAATTAACACCAGCGTCATTGACCTCCTGTTGAATGAGTCTGAAAGTGAATGGTAACAAATGTTAAATTGAGCTCATGGCCCCCTTGAATGTTTCAAATAGAATCAAATAATAAATTCTACAGTGTTCAAGTAACCAGCCTTTAACATAGATATAAAGATTTATCCTAAAATTAAAACAAAGGCATTAAAATTATACACTTATTACCCTAGAATCCATTAACTGGTAATCCCCATCAGAGTAATAAAAAATGAAAATAGAAATATCATTGCTAGCCAGCTTAGCGTGTACTTCATGCAATCTATAAAGTGCTGCTAGTATCCAATTATGGTGAAAGTCATATCAAGTACAAGGTTGCACGATGCGTGTCGAAAAGTGACTTTCGTTTTACTTAACATCAAATCTCGACCGAACCCTCCGGTACCGTCAGATCCGTTATAAATACTGCTTCAAGAGTCTAAAGGATATCATGATCCGTCAAATAATTTTTCCTTATAAATTACAGCGCCTTCCTGGGTAACATCAAGCAGGCATTCGACAAGAACCCAAAACTCACGAACCTGCTACTGGATGATTTCTTTGCCAAAGCCATGAAGGAGTGTCAGGCAAGTGCCAGGGTGGTCGTCTCCACCGCCGTTACTCTAGGAATCCCAACGCCGGCCCTTTCGACCGCCCTGGCCTTCTACGACGGCTACAGGAGTGCACGACTCCCAGCGAATCTTCTTCAGGCTCAGCGCGATTACTTCGGTGCCCACACTTATGAACTCCTGGGTCAGGAAGGTAAATTTATTCACACCAATTGGACCGGTCATGGCGGTAACGTTTCTGCCTCCACGTACGACGCGTAAGGATTGTCGTCACGTCGTGCGGTCCTGATTCCTGAAGAAATTGTCTTATTTTTCTTTTCTCCTTTTGTTTTCCCTATCACTACATTCCGTAAGGCATCGCGTGAATTTACACAGCCTTGTTGACACTTGCCGAATGTAATGGAGAAAAAGAAAAAGTCTGCACGAATTTATCAGAAGCAACGAGGTCAGATGCATTGACACGAATCAAGATCCTCACGCTGGATCAAGTGAAAAGTTCATGATATGTTATCGCATTAGAACGTATTATTATTTCTGGACAATAATTCGTGTTACTTTTGACAGTCGTATTATTGTACGTTATCGCAATTGTCATTTAAATTATTTTAATGCGTGTCAATTTTAATAAAATCATTTCACTCTGGGACATATTCTTCAAGCTTATCTGTTGTATATTAATAAGATAATCTAGATAATTAACTTTCGATTTTTATTGCGTTTCCTCTGTAAGACAAATTATCCTAAGTACCTGCTCTTATAAATACATCAAACAAAGCTATAGCATCTTTCTCATAATAAATGATACATGGATTACATAATTTTTCTTCCCGAGATTTAATATATGTTTTCAATTTGAAATGTAAATCCATTTTAAAAAAACATGAACAATCTCATGTTTCGGTAATCAATAACACGTGTACGAGAGACTAATGTTACTCCCTGTGTGCTTGTTGTTATTAAAACAAACAGAAATAAAAAGAACGCCCATTAAATATTCCTTTGGTTATGAAACAACTGCAGAGGAAAGTAAAACCGTTATAGAGAAAGTGTGCAACGCGTCGTGCGTATATTTTCACAAGAGTAAAAGGACAATTTATAAACACGTTAGAGGATCGTTTGGAGTAAAAAAAAAAGGATAATGAAAATTAAAAGTTATTCCACTTTCTCGTTCTAACTATAGACCGTAAATATATGCGACGTTATATTTGTATTTCGTCTTCGATAGGCAACTTCGAAAATCTGTGAATAAGACGCACGCGTGAAACCAAAATGGTGGTACGTTTGTTGACAGCAAATGGTCCATAAGAAATTTTGCCGTAACCGACGTGCATAACTTTCTATTGGATATCCTGCTTCATGATTATCAGTAATCGATTGACGGTCATTCAACAAGGCAATTTCCAAGCCGACATTACTTTGGCGAAGATATGTAAAGTTCCAGTAAGTCAAGTAATAGTAAGTAAGGCATTTCGTTCGAGCAACTTCGCGTTGTACGGTATTTAAATGTATCTCAATTATACTATCAATTTTACTACAGTTATTTCAATATGCAAATACAACGCATAATAGAGGCTAATTATAATATGCAAGTTTCAAGTAAACAGGAATTAACGGGACCAAGAAGGCCCCCTGAATATGATGAAACGTCTTGCTATAGTCGGGTCGCGACAACAGTTCCGCTTCGAGGGGACTTATTTACGCTTGGGCTCGTAAGTGGATGGCCCTTTAAATTGGAACTGATGTCGCGGCTAGACTATACCTCTTCACTTACGTACGTGATTTTTGGTAATTAAATTAACGTTACGTTATGATTTGACCTTTGACACGACATGGACACTGTGTTGAATATTGATTTTGTATTTAAGAATTTATTTTTTAAGTTTCAAGCTATGATGACAACGAGACTGTTTTATTAGCGAGGCAATGAAATATCATTGTCCAGTATAATTCTTAAAGATACATATACAAGGTAAATAGAGTGTATCGTCATTAGAGAAGATAATTCAGTGACTTTCATATATTTTCTTGACAATTTCATTAATAGGTCAAACACGTGAATGCTCCGAAATCCAGGAACGGAAAGAACCGTTATTACGTGAAACTGTTAATTCTGCTGAAGTTGATGACTGAAATGACAAGTAACAGGAGGTGTATTATTGCGAAATAAGATGAAAAAAGAAGACTGCTGATGACTTGGAAAGTGGTTTTTTTTTTCGAGATACATAAAAAAATATAAGAAACCGTACGGATGATTATTTTAATCAAGATTTTGGAGCTTTAGCTTGGATTCAATGTTGAAACCAGACAAACAAGGACAGTCAGACTGAAATAAGTATACTGTATTTAGTAATACAGTCATTATAAGTATAACGTAGGCTGTAAATGGAAATCGAACTCCGTACACAAGAAGATGGTTAAGTCCAGTCGAGCTCTACGTCTTTTAAAAAGAAAAAAAGGTAAAACACGCCTTTACCTCCTTGGTGGTTTCTCGTTTAACGCATTTTGCGTATGACAACGTAATATGCCATTTTGAAGATTGCAGCGCGACGCGTCTGAGAGCGCGCGTTTCTCAAGTTTTGTAAGTTACATCTCCCACGTGCTCCATATTTACACGTGTAGATAATATTGTGCTTGTATGTCCATAAAATTTTGTGTACAAGCAGTACAGAGAGAATTCGAAATGATTCCTATGAATGAATGGTCGAGTGGTTCTCTTTCGTTCCATATGGCAGGTATTTTAGTGAAATTGATGTGTTTTTTTTTTTCCTGTTGCTGTTAAGAGTCCTGGTAAAACTACCCGGGTTGTACGGCCCTGAATGCCGTCGGCTTTGGCTACCAGAGAATGAAGACCGAAGTGCCGGCAGAGTGGACCGCGACATTCATTTGCAAAATGGCTGATCACAGGGAACGAGACTCGTACTACTCGCAGTCGGATCCGCGCTCGAAAAACGATGATCCGCCAAATTCGCGACTGTTTGTTATCTGCCATAAGAGTCTTGAGGAAGAGGACCTCAGAAAAGCTTTTGAGAAGTTCGGAAAGATCGAAGATATCTGGGTGGTTAGAGATCGGAACACTGGCGAAAATAAGGGTAATCTTCTTTTCTTCATTCGCTAATCAATAACTTGTCTTTTATGGTTTTATGCCGATACCTTGTATTCGTGGATATGTTTTATGATTTGTGGTGGATTGTTGTGTTATTTATTTTTTTAGTTTTGAAAAATCTTGGAGCTTTTCTTTATTGCGTCGCGATCGTTTGGAGTCAATCGCAGGAAATGTCAATTTTCAGATAATTGCCGGTCGTGAAAAAGAGTTTATTTTTGATATATTTGTATTGTTGAGTATTTTGTGGATTCGTGAGAGAATTTAACGAGTGTAAAGAAACATTGTTGTAATATGTTTGTTTGTACGTAAACATAAATACAAGCAGATCATAGTAGTGTTATCTCTTGTACAACTGTAATGTGATTTTGGGATTTTTTTTTAAGAAGAAGAATTGTTTAACTATGTGGATATTGTTTTGAAGAATATCTTCCATTTTACTTTGAGGTATTCGGTAATTTTTTGTCTTTATGTACAGGGGTCACGTATATTAAGTTTTCCAAAACATCAGAAGCTGCCTTTGCATTGGAAGAGATGAATGGAAAAATGCTTGGATCGGTTGGTCGTCCAATTAAAGTTATGATTGCATCAAAGTAAGTAATTAGATTACCTCAAGATATCATACGTTTGGCCATTGTCGTCAGATTGGGATTATATTAACTAAATTATTCTAGTCGTGATCAAGGGTCAGTTCGAGAGACCAATGAAGAAGAGAGATGGGTTCGACTGTTCTGTGTATTACCAAAGTCAATGACAGATGGCGAACTACAACAGGAATTCTCCAAATTCGGTACTATCGAATACGCCACAGTAGTCAAAGACAGAAACACGAGTGAGTCAAAGGGTTTTGGCTATGTAAAATTTCGAAAAGTCTCGAGCGCAGCGAAGGCATTTGAGGAATGCGACAGAAAATACAAAGCAGTGTTTGCTGAACCAAAGAAGCCAAAGCCTGACCATGGCGACGCAAAGTATAGCAATGGTCTGTCAATGCCCTACGACAGTATTGCCGGAGGATTTGGTTCTTCAAATTTTGGCAAAAGCAGCATAAGCCTGGAAATTGCAACAAACTATCCAAACACCGAGGGCTACACGCGTCTGCAAGTAATAGCTCACCCAGCCCTAAATCAGGATCAGCTCTGGCGACTGTTCGACATTGTTCCTGGATTGGATTACTGTCACCTGAAAACGGATGTAAGGTATCGAATGCCAAGGGGACAGGCAACAGTGGTTTACTCAAACTCCAGTGCCGCTGCTTACGCCAGAGACAAGTTCCACGGTTTCGAATATCCACCCGGCCACAGAATGATTGTCAAACCAGACCTAACAGTACCACCACAGAAAAGTACTAAAGCAGGAAGCTCGAATCTCGGTATTGGTCCAAGAACAGATTTGGCACACTTAGCAGAGACCATCGCCCAAGCCACATCGTTGATTCAAGCAGCAGGTCTTACGACGCCGAGTGAGTATCTGATCATGACCTCCCTCTTTAGCAACGTGTTCTCATAATGAATCATAAGAAGATAAACAAGTTCCCTTATTTCTGTATTCGTTCAACTGGCTGTTCAGGTTTGGAGCATTCAATGACCGTCAAGTTACCTAGCGTGCAGCCCATGGCCAGCATAGACGCTGACGTGGCCAAGAGGTGTTTCATTGTTTGCGGACCGCCTGTGCCTCCCATATATGCCATGAAGGACGCTTTTTGTAGGTTTGGAAACCTAATAGACGTTTACATGCTCCCAGGAAAGAATTGTGGATACGCCAAGTATGCTAGCGTGGAGAGTGCAAATAAAGCCATCGAGGTACGCTATTGGACGCTTAATTCGTATGGTAATAGCGTGGAACGTAGTTACAGAGAAAATTTCTATGGAAAATTCATGAATTTTTTTAACCTCATTGATTTCACGTCACTCCCGTTATTCCAGCCACAAAGAATATACCGGTACACTTACAAGAGTTACGAAAGTTTCATAATGACTATAATAAGACAAACAACACATAATTAAACATGTCACGTAAAAAAAAAAAAAGCATTTCTCGCGTTTAATAATACGTCGGCTACCTGTTCTCAGGTTTTACACGGTCAGGAGATCTGCGGGTCCCGACTGAAGGTTTTAGAAGCGGAAGAGCGCAACGCGGGTGACGATCGTAGGAAACGACTGAGAATGGACGAGGACGAAAATTAAGGCCCGTTTTGTGTATTACGTAAGTAACAAAAGAAAGGAAACAGGCCGCAAAGAGAATGAAGGAAAAAAGATTTAAAAGAAAGTATATTTTGGAAAAAAAAAGCGGCATGTGCATAAGAGGTCTTATTCTATCAATACTCCCTGACAATTTGCTCTTGACGATCAGCATTATTTACACGTGTGTGGGAACCGAGTAAAAATGTAATTTTTCTATTTGTCTCCAGAGACTGACTGGTATACACAAGCTGGACGCACGCAACAAAAGAGACGAATTTTAAGACTCACTTGACCACGTCGGGCCTGCAGCCAAGGAAACTACTCCAACTATACCTACTTTTAGCTATCGTTTACGTTCGCAACTTCAACGTTACTGAAACATTAACGTTACTTTACTTATACCTTACCTTACTTTACTTATCGCTACACCTAACGTCGGACCTTCTAATATTATTTTCAATCGGCCTGTGCGAAGAGTTGATCGAGTCGAGGTCCTTCTTTCGTTTCAATTTCAAGTCTTGACGATTGATCAAAGTTTTATTAAGGTCGGAGTATACTTTTTTTTTGACAATATCATAAGTTTTCATCGAACGAAAATATTCTCATGAATTCCAGTTACACGACAAAGCTTTAAGAGAATCTTACAAAATTTACTGTTTCATTTTAAAACACTTTTTTACGTTTTACGCATGTCAAAATTTATTGTCGTTAAATATACTGACAGATACGTAACGTATATCATAGATCAATGTGCAAGGAGATAATTTAATGAACGATCGAAAGCAAAAAATTTGCTTTTACAACGAGTCAGTGAGAAAGAAAACCGACGAGGAATTTAAATTCAACGTAATATATTTTTTTTTACCGGATAAACTGTTCGCACGGGCCTCTTAGGTGCGACTTGCCTTAGGATTAGCAATTGGACTATATATTTTTCATTTCTGTTAATTTAAAACTCGTGCGATTTTACGGTACAGTGTCACATACGAATTTGCCAAAGTCCCAAAAATATTTTACCACGTACTGCTGATTAAAAAAATATATATATGTATCCGTTATAACGACGAAATTTTTTGGACGGTTAAATTCAATCCGACTGTTTGAGATTCAGGAAATAAAAAAAGAATAGAAGAAGAAAATTGCCTCAAATCGATCGAACATACGCGTGATCGACGTATCCTCGATACTCGTGGATCCGAATTCCAAAGCAAGGTATATCCTTGGAGTGTAGCGTGAAACACTATTTTAATACCACGGTACAGCACACACTCCTAATACCGATAGTTTATCAGTGATAATGTAAAATTTACTTTTATTTATTAAATTGTACATTCGTCAACAAAATGACGGCCGTCGACATCACAGAAGTTAAATCACACTTAGCGCATAAGTAAAACGCAAAAATTCAAATCTGCAAATCGATTCTTCGAACGTCAATTGTATACAAGTTATTTAGAAATTTTCACACTGACCCACCAACCCCTAGGAACTTCCTGAACTGTCAAAATGAGAATTTAAAAAAATTAAATTACTATATTGTATTATTTAGAAAAAGAAAGTTTACTACCACGCGTGCAACAGCGTCTAATTGATGAGGATGGAAGTGGAGATATACCAATGATTGCCAATCGAATTATCCTTCGACACAGTATGCCAAGTGATAGGAACGAGTTGAAAGATTTTAAAAAAAATTAAAAAAAAAAGAAATCTTGTAGGTAGTGATAGTACAGCTAGCGATAGGATACACGTTAATGACGATCAAATGATAATTAACGTCTTATCATAGTGGATACATCTTGTTTTGGAAGGATATTATATATATATATATATATACATATATATGCATAAAAAATATATATCGTATACAGAGTAATTAAAGATAAGGACAATGAATTATATTTCCACGCTAATAAATTGATATCGAGAAAACTTCGCAATCTCGTATCAGCGAATTGACTTTATAACGCAACGCGTGCGTGTGCAGTGTCGAAACGATGATTCCTTGATAAAAGAAGAAAAGGGGGAAGAACAAAAAAAAAACTTTTTACATTTGCGATCGTGCTTGCACGTTAAAATAATATCCAGGTGACTGTAACGCATAGGGACATGTCCTCGTGGAATCAAATACACATTCTTTACGAGAAAAAAAAAACAAAGAAAAAGAGATTAATGAAAATAATTGATTTTATTCGCTCAATCACTTTTTATTCCGTTTAACGATCGACCCTGACGCATCCTGTTGTATTTATACTTATGAAATTGTTCTGGCAATACTGTCTCGTTGCGTCTCACGTTATTCTTTTATTCCTTACAGATAATCTCGAGCTGCCAGTGATAACTGTGAAACAACCCGTGCCTAAACTACTGTGATATCAGCTCGAGCGAACTGAGAGAGTGACAACTATTTTATTTCTGTATATATATAAAATTTAATGAAAGGATAATAAATTATATTTTTACACAATAAATTTTGTTTGCTAAATCATAATATTCATAATTCAAAAATAATTTGTCACTCGTACTGTATTATATATAACTTTGTTTTTATCCTCAACGTGTCCCAACCCCTGAATTTTGATTTAATTAGAATCTATTACCAGTCGTTTTAAGATGTATAATTTTTTTTATCAAAAAGTCTCAAACTTATCGATTTATAGTGGGGATGGCTACAGTCAATGCACGATCTTAATTTACTTCTTTAACAGATCAAGAGTAACGAAGTAGATAGAAGCCGCCCATGGATTTTTATACAACTTTTTTTTTTATAAAATATGTACGTCCATTGTTTTGCACTGATATATATTTATTTATCTTACAACGAATTTCCTTTTTTTTTTTATCGAAAGGCGCATATAATTCTAAGTTATTCGTTTACCTTTTTTGTAAAAAAAAAAATACGTTAAACTCGTGGACCGACTCTAAATACATTTCTAAATAAAGGTTTCCGGGCGAATTTATCTCGCTGAGAATTATTATACGATTAATTAACAATGGGTGAATAATAATCCTATAATAGGTCGTGTACGTACGAAAGGATACTTGCGGCTGTGTGCATCAGATCCAGTAAAACGTATTGAAATCTATTTTAACCGCATTTGTGTCACGGTAGGTTGAAGCGGCGGGGGTTAGTCTGCTGTTTTGCAACGTTACAGCGATGTCCTGTGCCCAGAGGGTGGGAGTTAAGTCTCACGTGTACTGCTGCGTGATATCAGTAAAGCTTAACCAGTCAGTGCAAACGGCCGAAACACGTTCATTCTGTGAAAACATTCAGAGCGCATGTTGTGTCGGAGGAATATTTTGATATAAACGATATCGAAGTAGAAGACTAAAATATTTAATACATTGCTGGTGAAGGAGGTCCTTCTTCTCGTAGTTTCGTGCCAGTTGTATAGTTTTATTTAGTACTGCAATGTGGGGATCGACTCGTTTTTCGGCTTCTTTTACAACGAGTGTTCCAATTTCTACGTAGTTCATAGACACGAGTCGGCTATACTTTTTATTGTTTAATCGAATGGACGAAAAGTGATCGTTCGTGCCTTTGGGGCTTCTCGTGCCGGTAGAATCTTTTAGTGGGGATTTATTGTACCTTGTACTATTGTATTGTCGACGAAACAACCGGCGAACAATTGTTCATCTTAATGGGAAAGATGGAGGAAACCTCGGCGGAGAATGTCAAGGTTTGCGATTCTGGTTATTCCAACAGCTACAGTAACAGCCAGTCGCAAAGAAGGTAAGAGACTTACTTTATTCTTGTTCAGAGAACTATCGTTGTTTTATTCGTATTCATTGAAGCGTATCAATCGAATTTGTTTAAGGGTTATGTATTCAAACAGTGCCGTTGCCCGTTGTAATGCATTTTCGGCTACTGACCGCCAAGATTTTGAAACTTGCTGATTCCAATAATCTTTATTATGTCTTAATGAAGTGGAAACTGACAGATCTAATATTTTTATTTTTTCATTGTTTATACAACTCCACGCGTGCAGCTTTGGTTATATATGGATTTTAAATGAGTAGCTTGTCTAAGAAAACAACTGTCACGTGCTCGTAAGCTATTTCGCCATCACGAAGACTTCAATTTATTTTCGAATCTTCTACTCGTGTCTCTTATCTTTTTTATTTTCTAGTTCTACGAACAAAACGCAATTATCATCAATTCTATTTCTAGATACGCGTTACTGCATGTTAGATGCATTGCCTTGGTGCTTTCCTCGTACACGAGAAATATTAAAATCATGATAGACAGAAATAACGATTTTATTGTTGATCCAACAATAACATTGAGCAAATCGTACAAAGATAAATTCCTTGAGTAATAATTACTATATTTTTATATTGTATTTAATAAAAACATTCTTAACTCTTAGCCAAAGATCATATTCTCTTAAATCAACGATCTTCATTATATTCCATTGATGATTAATAAGAAGAATGTAGTAATGACAAATAATATTTACAGCATCTTTATCAGAGCCATTCCAATGACCAATATAAATCTAGAAATTGTTAATCTGCATTTTGTGTTTATAAATAATACAAAATTACTCAAGCTTAATGTCCAGCTATATTTATACCATAAAAACAATTAGTATTAATAAGGGTAATCTATATTTAAAAAGAAAAAGATTAATAGGGTCGCCCTGTTATCTAGATACGTTGTATAACCATTGATAAATCGGTGTTTATTATGGATATAAATACAAACCGATATATAACCAGTACAGGCGATTGTGAAGCTACGGACAATATACAATTATTATCATTATCATCCCTTGCGTAATATTGGATAGAGGGGATGAAAATAATGATAACTACCCGAACTCACCCCTGAAGCATCCTTAACGCGAATTCAGATTATAACTTGGACTTATGTAAAGTTAATAATAAAACGGCGTTTATTAGCCTGTCGCAACGTTTATACATATACAGCAAAGCACTAGCCATGTAACGCCTAATTATAATTTGACACAAAGGCGGGTGTGTCGCTTTGATGCAACATTTTTATACATTAAAAATACATTGTCACGTACAGTCTTGATAATTTTTAATTAAAATATAATTGAGAGTCAGTGGGATTGCGTAAGGTATACTTGTCAAGGTTAATTCAGAATCAGTCACTGTTTAGCTAATACAGGGGTGGTCTTTTTACCGAGGATCTTTTTACGAGGCGACTGTATTACTGGAACAGCACAAGAATTCGTGACTTGTAGATTCGGGCGGGAAATTCAAAATTTCTTCATACTGATTTTTCACAGTGTTATTAAAGGTCCGGGAAGATTATTTTTTATTTACCATGTACAAGATAATCGCATTTATATATCTAGAACAAGCGTCTCTCGGTTGTCGAAGTCACGAGGCTTCGAACGTGAACGAAAGTCACCCTTATGCAATGATTTTCCCGGTGAAATGAGCTGCAACAAATATATGCTCTCGTAGCGGTTCGATAATGAGGACAGTGAAAGGCCCAAGAGTCCTCGCAAGGCCCCATTACGATACAAGCCCATGTGTGGCCATTCATGGAGTCACGTTTGCCGAACATGTGAGAAAACTTTATCGCCTGGAACTGGTCGCCGCGTTAATTCTTGTATCGTGAGTTGTTGATTCGCGTCATTTTTTTTTAAACAATGGTCAACGGGACGAAGCCATTTTCTTATTGATTGATCGATCTAACGCACGCGTTAATGCAGCTGCATTTTTGACTGACAAATAGCGAAATATATACCCTTGGCTTTATTGGTTTTTTGGTTTGGTCCGATGAAAAGAAAAATGTAACTGAATTTTGAAATCGGAAAATGTATCTTTATTTATATGTATATTTTTTTATTTCAGTGGGGAGAGTTTTGTCTCCAGAAACAGCAACCGTTCTGAGAGCAGCGGATACTGTGGAACGCGCCCATCGACCTTTGGCTCCAGGTAAAAATTATTTAAGTCACTGAAAATTGTAATTCGAAAATTGGCGGGAAACGAATTAAGAAATATTTTTGAAAAATCGCGGTCCCTGATAAGATATTTTTTGCGAATAAACACACGAAACCATCAGGCAGTCGATGAAGATTCGATAAACGTACCTAACGCAAGAGAAATTATGACGTTGATTTTTTAGAAAAATAATTAAAAAATTTTGAATAAATACCAAAGAATAATATAATAAAAAGCTAAAATTAAATCTGATGCAATAAAACGTATTTATTTTACACTGTTATCATGATACCTGTATTACACCTTGATTATGCTTATGCCTAATGCAAAACCTAAAGATTTAAATGCCTGTATATTTATACATAGAAAGTTTGCAGAGTATTATTATTATCGTCGCGATAAAGCAGAAATAGAATTAGGATCTAAATATAACGAGACACAATAAACCCAGTAATTTGGCCCACGTTTGCAAGCATTTCATTGATTTACAAGTCATTTACACGAACGATTAAGCCCTAATGAAATTATATAAACAGCAGTACCAGCATTACCTTAAATAATTACATAAAATAGTATAACAATTATATAAAATATATATAAAATTCTAAAAAAAGATATTACTCCACGTGCCTCCAACCGCGATCAGCCGTTTACAATTGCATTGGTATTCCTGGATATTTTTGATTGGTTAGTCGTTTACGTGAATATTCACCCACATTTACGCACCAGGGACCTGAGTAAAGATTATCACAGTGACATTCACTGCCGGCGATGCACGTGTCGGCCCACGTGCACGTTGCGCTGTATCGGCAACGACTGACCGGCTGTTTGCATAATACAGACAGACGTTATAATCGAGTCATAGTCTTCGAGACGAAGATTTATTATTGAAACAATAAGTAGCATTTGGGATGTACTGCTTGAATTTTTTTAATGTTTTTAAAATTGTATAAATGAAAATGTGTGTATCCAGTAACGAGGGAAGTTACTATATAGATTTAGTCCACGACCAAAAGAGGTTTTGGAAGTGTCATCTTTCTATGACCTTTCACGTAAAAGAGTCCCCTGCACAAAATTTTTCACTCGTGAAACAACTATAAGATGTTGGTCTGGCTGTGGGGTTTTTAATTTTGGTTTATTTCTTTATTTTTATCTTGGTCGTGGTACACAGTTTTGCTTTAGGGTGTTTTTAATCGCGGTTCGGGTTATCGAATTTTATTTAATCGATGGATTCCTGTCATCGACAAATCGAAGTCTTAAATTTGGCTCGGTCATTGAATAATGCTTGTATTATATATAAGCATATGAATGTGCTTAGATATTGCGAAACAATAGCTTCATTGAAAGGGGGACTCGGACTACACGGGCTGATTACATCAAAATGGCCGCGTCTTATTCTGACAAGCGAAATACTTGAGGTGGAAATACGAGCTCGGAGCAACGTGATTTGAAATCGAGTGTCCCGTTCAGATAACTCGTACAGTTTATTTACAGACAGAGCGGGCAATACAGTTTATTTGTAGGCAGAGGGGCGGGAAATATGAAAATATATATGAACCACGTAAAATAGACTTCGAGCGTGGCACGCGGTTTCGTAAGAGAAACGTGACCTTTGTTCTGTTTTTTTTTTTTAATTAACAATTAATACCAGCGAATTGAGTTGCTGAGACGTAACATTTGTTACGGGTACAATTAATTTTATTGACTGTGAATATACACGTTGTCGGATACAGGGGGACAATAAAGAAGAGATTGATACAAGATGGCCGTCGTCTAGGGTTCACGTAGGGAAAGCTTATTCTGTTATGTAAAGGAATGAAAGTATGAATTGAGCTTTTGAAGCTGTTTACTCGTAAATAGACCACGTGTCTTATATAATGTTAGCTCCGTAACGATACGTAAATAAATAACGTAAAAAATAAAATTATATGAAAATAATTTTTTGTATTTTCTCGACTTAAGGGACGGAAACGTGTCGCGTGGTTTTAAAATCCGACATTCGTTCTATCCACGGTATAATTAATTGGCTTTGACGATTCCCAAACGAATGCCAGAGTTTCCGATGGTTATCGGCACATGGCAGTAAACGTGGCTCTACGCAATTGACAGTGTGCGCCGTTCTCAAGTAGCGTGTAACGTGCGTCGTTTATATAAAAAGGAGAGAAACTGATATCGACGTAATTTCCAAAGTGGAGAATGTGATTGAAAATATCAAAAGATAAATTGGAGAAATATTAAAAAAGAAAATTGAATTTGAAATTTAAAAATGATTCGGTCACTCGTGATTGCCTGAATTAATTTATGACGCAGATAATTGATCAGGAATACACGTGCTTAACGCGACTTTTGCTTCTATTTATCTTCTACTACTTCTGTCCAGCAATTCCCCATCTCCAGCTACCCTTAGATATTTAATTAGCTACTCTTAGGTTTTTTTTTTTTTCATCTGCATTGTCTGTCTGTACGTTAACATAGCAACGAGACGTTACCGCAGCCAATCAGCCAAAAAAAGGACAAAGAACACAAGAAGAAGAAATCCAAGACTTCTGTTACGATTAATGCCGTGTCAGAGGTTAACCTGAACAGTGCCGACGGGTCATCACCGGAAGTGTCGTATACCGCCGGCGACAGTCCTGCGAAATCAATAACCAAGAAAGCAGGTTGGTTATGAGCTTAGAGTCCCAAGTATTGGCTGAGAGGACACTTTGAAGAATGAGCAAAAAATTGGAGAATTAAAGAAAGTTTTTAATACGTAACATACGGGAAATTGACAGCACAGAAGGTCATACCTTTTACTGAGGAAGAAAGAGGAGTAAAAAGTATTTTTGGGTAAATTCAAAAAGTCTCGAAATCACGTAAGACGGATATACATTTTTTGTGAGTTTATAATTTCTGCAATTTTCGCTTCGGCTGTGAATCTTGCGATTTTAAGCTATTATTGGAAGGTATATTACGCTGGTAATTAATCCGACAAACGTAGTCTCACGTGCTTTGGCTTCGATTCAATTCTGGTTTATATAACGTCAAACAATCAACGAGAATATATACCTATGCAAACTAAGGCCTGAACGTGATTTTACCATAAGAACCGGGTTACCACCTGAAGGTGGTTCTATCGTAGGAATCGAATAGACAGGCTAACTTCAGGTGGTACCTTTGCCCTGAATATACCGAGTTATTCGGTTCAAATGTTACATGTATTGCTCTGTATATCAACGAAACGTCCTCCTGCCCTCTGTCGTGGTGGATCGAAAGCTTAACGAATACCACCCATGCCCGATAAATCTATAAAGGATCTAACAAGTGTTTCTGTTGATGAATACTAGAGGAAGTAGCAGTTGTAGAATTGGTCGACGCAACGGATCTTGGTGAACACAACAGCGAATCAGTCTTCGATCCTGAACCAGGATTCGATAAACATACCAATACTGTGGATGATTCCAGCTCTCAATTAAATGTTAGTATATCACTCAACCAGTTGGCAGTTACGGAGGCAAATTTTTAATATTAAAATATTGCCAAGTGTCAGAGGTCACGCGTGACCTGTAAACGTTATCTAGGCTATTGATTGCGAGCGTCAGGTGACTAAAAAAAAAAATACCTGATTAATTGGTCTGAGAATGAAACAGGTTCTTGCACGAGGACATTCGAGGAACCACAGAAAAGTTCCCTGTAAAATCCATTTTTCAAAGTGCGATAAGAATTTAAGAAAAATTGCGTAAATGATCCTGCAATTGTCACGTATACGATAAATTTACCTGCCAAGTTCAATCGTTAGGTAAGAGCAAAGAAAATGTAAATATTTATCCTTTACTTGAAAAAAAAAAATGTTATCGCTTCTAAGTCCTTTATCAGCAATGACATCAGTCAATCGGATTTAAAAAATATATTTCGACAAAGCATGTAAATTTGATATTTACTTTGAAAAGAAATTGTGACTAAAAATTGACAAGAATCCTGGATTCTCCAATCGACTCTTTTTCAGATTTATCAATTGTCTAATTGCATCTGATATGTCTTTATACATAGGAGGGATTTTGCGCGGTGATATCAATGCAAGATGGCCTCGTACTCTACACGACTCCTTCCCTGTGCACGGCTCTGGGATTTCCAAAAGACAGCTGGATCGGTCGATCCTTCATGGAATTCGTTCAACCAAGAGACAGAGACACACTGGCCCATCAGATTTCCATTGGAATAGCATCTCCCCACGAGGATAAATTTAAAGGTAGGCTGTTACCTCTCTGTAAATGATAATACGAGATATCTATTATACGACGAATTTTAATCAGACCTAATCCGCAACGATCGTTGAAGTAAGTAATTTTAATGATCAAAAGAGACGGTAATCCATACGCAAAAAAATTTTTAAAATCCACGATCAATGAATTGGTCCATAACGATTACTTTATACCATGTATTTTATTTGCACTATAGGCATCAATGGACAGAGGACAAGTTTATTTTGCCGTCTGAGAAGATACACGGAAACAAAATGTACGAGCAATGGCGCTAGCGTTCATCAGCGTCTCGATCAGACGACCCGCTATCTTCCGTTTCATCTAACTTTAACATTTAGGGCTCTTCGGGAAAAGACGATGGGCCAGCAGCAGCCTACAAGAATGTTTCTAATCGTTACGGCTCAGCCGGTACATTCTGCCTACAAAGGTAGATCGGTTGGAGATCTTCTGAAGAAGGTTAGCTCAGCCACTAGGACTTGACATTTGGAAGTCATTTTGTCCTTGACAGACTTCCTGTCTCTTGCAAAGCAATATTTAAAAGACAATGGAAGCGGAAAAAACTATGAGAACGAAGCTTAGTCGGTGACTATTAAGCTACGCTTTAATAACGGCGACTTACGATTTGCTAAAGCGCTAGAGACGTCTCTGCTTATATGCTATGCGTGCGTATGCGCTGCTGGATGCACGGCTCACCGCGTAGACAGGCGAGCCGCTGTCAAAGGTGCAAGCTCGTATTCAGAACTCGCTTTTAGTGCTAATAGCGCGCTTTTAAATTTTTTTTTTCTTAGCGACCTTCAACTACAAGCGACTCTGCTATTGACTTTAATAGCGAGCTCTGAATACGGGCTATAGACTTTTGTATACGACTATGCGCTATGGGCCGAATTACAGGAGTCAGCCGATGGGGCAATAAGTACAAGCGTAGTCGGTATGACTGCATTGCCGGGACGCAATTAACATTCGTCTTGTTATTCGTTAGCAGAACAGTGTTGATTTTACGATTGAAAAGTTCTCGCTGTGCTTCTATAGGTCAGACACTTGTCTAGAGTTCAGGCAGGTAAGTGACCGAATTAATTAAATAGATTTTACAGGTCTTGTCAGTACACTTAAGGTACGTAAGGGCAGAGTGCTAAGAGAAGGTCACAAGGTTAAGAGCTAATTAAAACTAATTCCGCAAGCTCAGCAGCCGGGTAGCACCTTAGAATGATGCTTCTGCGCGGGGTGCTGATGATTGGCGCTTATGATATGCTTAGCATAATCAAACTGTAATGATAATATCTACACAAGCTGTTCTGTACGTAGACACAGACCGGAGGGCAATGAAATAATCTATAGGGCCGGTGAAGAATAATGTCAATTTCAAAACCTTGTAGGCGTCCTTGGTAAGTCTCTAATATATATATATATTTTTTAACGTAACCATACATATATACTTACTCGAACAAAGTGATGAACTTAAGGATAGAAGAGTCTAGGATTTCATCTGAAATAATTTTCTTTTCTATATATATATATATATATATATATATATATATATATATATATATACTTCTCTACTGA
>JARQTH010000586.1:117740-147381 GCA_030142595.1 Trachelus iudaicus
CGGCGTCGAGGAACGTCAACAACAAGGTCGTCTCGAAGGGCGCCGAGCGCGCGACGTCACAGGGACGTTTGCAATATGTAATGTTCACAAAAGTTCCACAGAGATAGAAAAGCGAAAATACTGAAATGTTCGGCAACGATAATCAGGTACGACACAACCGCAATGATTCACAGAAATAAGAACGGAAGATATCGCATACAAACATAGGAATATTAAATTTGGAATCACACTTCAGCAAAATCAAATAAAGTTTAGCAAAAAGAAAAGAATTCAGGTTAGCCTGTCACAGTTCGAGAGAGGTAAATAGGAGAAACAATACGAGGCCAAATTCAAAATAAAGACGGCGTGAACTGGCCACTAAATTTAACGGAACTTATTGTTCGGAAATCTCAAAGCAATTTACAGTGTCAAAAGAATGATAATTTTACGGTAAACGATATCTTATAATCATCGGTAAAATATTATAAATCGGCAGCGAGAGAATCTGGCTGTAGAACAAGCAAGACGATCAACCCGGGGTCAAACGTTCGGGCAGGCAGATTCCCACGTTTACACTAGGCGAAGATTCCAGATAATTCGTTAATTACAGGAAGAATAGAAATCTCAAATCATTACTCATTATCATCGGCACTATCGTCCTTTATACTATACTAGGCAGAAATACATTCGCCCGATAACGGCAAAGAAAATCGTTACCGGCTAAACAGGCGGTTTAGCTGTGCACCAGTCTATAATCTTCAATAAATCAAATAAAAAAATACTAAGAAAAGCGAAAGATCTCACCACAAAATAGGAAAGCGTAATAGCAAGCCTCCAGGGCAGGGAAAGGCAGCACAACGGCAACACACTCTCTCTCTCTCTCTCTCTCTCTCACTCTCTCTCTCTCTCTCTCTTTCTTTGTCTCTCTTAATTGGTAGCGCTGGATATTTCCGGAACTTGAATTCGGTTCCAAACTTCACACGACAATGAATTATCGATCGTCGATCTTTAGCAAGCGGGCTCGGGTGAGGCGGGACGGTACCGGAACGGGACGAACGTTGACGAAGGCAGCCGAGCTCCCCCGAGCGTCGTCGCGCAGCGGCGGAAACATCCGAGTGGAGACGAATCCTGGAGGCACGGCCCGCGAAGCACGCCTAGTCTGGCGATTAAGGGATAGTCGGCGGCTTCTCGGCCAGACGAAGGCACTTTCGTAGGCGATTGGCAGGCCTTAGGCGGGCCAGGAAGGAAAGTCTCGTCTCCCTGCCCGCCGTATCAGCGGCGGATAGGCCCAGAGGGCAGCCCTCGCCGGCCGACGGAAACGGCGGAGTCCCCTCCCGGATGTTCCAGGGCTTCTTCGGCTCATCGGCAGTAGTAGGATCCTGGCGACGATAATAGATACTCACAAACGAAAACCTTAAGGGGGAATATACACCTGGAAACGGAAAAAAAGGTAATTTCCGCGAATTTTTTTCAGGGAAACTATTGGAACTATCGGGTTGGGGTTTGTTCTAGTTAAAAATATACACTTTCAAGAATGTTTTTATTTTTTTTTATTCAAAAATGTTGAAAATTGACGGAGTACTGATGTCATGTAGAGAGTGCTGTAAAAAAATCGGCCTTTTCGGTACCCACTGGCGTTTCGTCAAAAATCATCTAAAACAAAAAAATCAAAGAGAATATTAAAATAGATAATATTATCCTGTCTTTATCATAGCCGATTTTAAAAATATGGATTTTTGACAAAATGGCGGACGCTTGAACTCAATGTAGCTATTTTCGTGCAAAAATTCGCTCGTATTTTGCAAAAAACAAAAAAACTATGAATCGGAGAAAAAATCCTATGATAAAGACTAGATAATTATGTATAAAATAACCACAACAAATTTCAAGTCAATCGGTTCAGTGGTCTTCGAGATATTTTGGGTACCGATTTCAAAAATGTATTTTTTAGAAAAACGCGTTTGAAAATTTTTCGATGGATAAATCATGAAATTCGTTCAACTTACACAGATTCATCGATACCAGGTCCATAATACAGGTCCTCCGAAGTGGATGGTATGCCCATATCATCTAAATTTTGCAGATATACAAAATAAAAATAAAATGCAGATATACAAAAAAAGACCCACAATAGGCCTGAGCACAATGACCGAAGCACAATGACCGGTCCTGCTACCTGCATGACCCGATGCGGCGCGGCGCCAGTAAAACGAATGCATGTACTATTTGGGCTATAACTTTGTCATTTTTTGGAATTTTTACTTAAAATTTTCACCAGACATTTTTAACATATTAAACTTGAAGAAAATGTAAAAATTGAAAAATCGATTTTTTGGACCCTGCCAGGTGTATATTCCCCCTTAAGACTAGGGGCCGTACTCATACCTCTCTTTTAGCGTTAAAAGACGTCTATTAGTATCTCCTATCCTTTGTTATCTTTTGTAAACACAAAGGATAGGAGATACTAATAGACGTCCCTTAACGCTAAAAGAGAGGTATGAGTACGGGCCATAGTCTATATATATCATGTATATATATATATATATATATCGAATTTTTCAAGAGAATTTCATTCTTCATTGTTTAATAATAATTTGTCACTGTTCAATCAATTATTATTTGCTTTTAATCACAGTGTTCTTCCTACGTCAAAGAAAATCCTAAAACAGTGAAATTACCACAGATCACCATTACTGTATGGTCCAGAGTCGAATAATTGATCTGTAACTCATCAGGCACCTCCTAAGGATTGGATAAATGTCTCCTTACGATTCGTCGCATCCTCAGCAACATTCGTCCTTAAGGCATCGACCGAGAACTTGGTTAAAATGAGTGGACCATTCAATCTATAAACTCTGTACCTGTCACCTGGATACATATTCTAACTATAAAAATCTTTCAAGGATCCTCATTTTTTTCTTAAGGAAATCATTATTTAAATTTTTCAGTATAAAACTATCATTGACCATACAGTCTACACGTACAAAGCATATACAATACTCATACAGTCATGTGTTATATGTCCAAACAACACAATGTTCAATAGCCGTCCTTAAGGCAGGAATAACTTTTTTTGGACATCTTAAAAATGACTTTCTAATGGGCATACGTGTTGCGTCGTTAAACGAGATGTGGACTGTTTGCCACTTACAAGGTTTTGAAACTAACGGATACTGACAAAGGTCAATTGCAACTTAGACTACACATACACGTAATACGTACTATGTGATACAACATATAAATATGCAAGAGAGATATATGAATAAGAGAGTTATCAAATCCCTGTAAATAACAGCGTTCATAAGCAATGATAAATCAATTATAAATAATTATGGCGAGCGCACAAGCGATGACTTTGACGTATTCAGATTTTGATACGTCGTTCAGAAGGATATTATAGCGATTTTAAATAACGGCTCTCTAAGACGAGTCACCAAAAGCGAATCGAAATCGAATCTTAAGAGAGAGAAAGAGAGAGAGAGATAAAGCACTTTTCTCAATCGCTACAATATACTTGTGAAGGGATCACGCAATCCCTTGTTACAGGAGCACGACAGCGTGATGCTGGGCGAGTTATCGCCGCATCGCGAGTACTACGATGGCAAATCGTCCACGGAAACTCCGCCTAGTTACAATCAGCTGAACTACAACGAGAACATTGAGAGATTCTTCAAGAGCAAACCGCTGGTGACGACAGCCTTGTACGGAAGTGACGAAGAAAACGTTCACTCTAGCGTACCCAGTGAGGAGAGAGATAATGAGAAGACCAGTCCTATATTAGAAGGTAGACAAAGCTTTAATAAATTATTAAAAATATATAATATTGTTGAGTGATGGTTCTGTAAAGCTTCCGTGATCGACGATAACACAGTGCGTATGACGTATATGTTTATTTGGATTTGATTTTTTGTAGCCAGGAAATGCATAACGCCGATCAACGATAGTGGCGCTAGTGGGAGCGGAAGTGCTGAGAACCTCAGCAGCGGTTCGAACAATCAGATGAGCTTCGTCAGTCATGCCGGCACCTCGAAGACCATCTCCAATGTCACCGAGACTGAGAGCTTCAAGCCACCGACATTGACCGAATCTTTGCTGAGCAAGCACAATGAGAACATGGAGAAGATGATGATACAGAAGCACAAGAAGCTTCGCGGGAGTATCAAGAACTGCGACAGGTTCAAGGACGCGAAGATGGAGATTAGCGTTGACAGGATACCTGATCAGTCAAAGCATGTGACGCAACCACGTGGTCTTAAGAGAAGCGGAAGTCGTAGTTGGGAGGGGGAGAGTTTTAAGGTATTTTTTATTTTCAAAAAATATTCTTATCATTGGGTCATTCAATGACGAATTTATTACGGTGAATATTAACGTGGTACTATTTTGTAGGTGTCTAAGTACGATGAGATCTCTAGGACCAGCACTGCTGGTCCAGCCACTGCTAACACGAACGTCGTGATCAATGCCAATGTTGGTCCCACCACTCTTCCTCAGACCAATGCCAATATCAACGTATGGCCACCATTTTCTGTTTCGATACCGCCCTTATCATCGAGACCGGAAACTCATGTATCCCCGCACAAGTGAGTGATCGGGCTTGAGATATAATGATACGAAACAAGCGAATCTCTCGTTATAAGAATTACCAAGAAACTATTATTTCAGACCATGCTCTCAAGCTATATCAAGATTCCCGGCGTTTCCACAAATAATACCAGTGTACTACCTGCCGGTTTCTCATAATCAGAATTACGAGGGAACTTCGGAGATGAATCAACACAATCAAGACGTGGCAGCATCCTCTCAGCAATCCGTCCAGCCAAATCCGTACAGTAGGTATCACGCGAAGCCACATGAGGCCGCATGATAGATGATATGCCATACTTCCGATCGAATGCATGCACATCGAGAGGATGTGTGGAGGTGACCTTAGAGGTCAAGGTGTTATAGGTAATTTAGTATATGCATATATCAGTTCGTTCATTATCACGCAGTAGTAATCCCTCTTGAACGTCACGCCGAGTATACTCGAGGTAAATGCTGTCGAAGTACTGTGAAGTAGAGTCGCACAAGGGTCCAAGAGAAAGCGAAGAAAGAAATGTAACGGCCAACGGAAAGAGTCGAATTATTACTGACTCTCATTTTAGTTATCTCATAATTATTTAAAAAGGATCTTAACGATTCTTGAGTCGAGGCAAGAAAAAGGATCTTTAAAGAAATAATCAGTATTTGTTCCAGTTCCATGTGTGGCAACGGGAATGTTGGGTGTTATGTATCCGTCAGTGAAGGGTACCCCTGCCCTGACGACCATGATGTATAGACCTTTCTTAACACCTGAGCCTGTACCGGTCGCCCGAGAAACTGCCCATCCTGTTGCAGACAAGCCATCGGGTCCGAAACGACCCGGGAGCCAAGCCACCAGCGTCAAGGGCCAACCAGGAAGTACCATGGCCATGTCCGAGTACTCGAAGAAGGTATTACCTGCTGAACTAGTGAACCCCAGTAACGTAACAATCATCATGGTTATTGTGATTGTTCATATCTTCCTATCATCCTTCCCACAAGGTACTTTCTCCTGGTGAACCTGTCTCTTGTCCGAGCATGGGCGGCTGCTCCAGCAACGTCGATCATCAGACTTCGCACATTCAGACTAGACAGACAGGGTATAACGAAGACGAATCGAGCTCCTCTAGCCTCTGCAGTAGCTTCCTCAAGAGTAGTGATAATAGCTGTAATCCATATGAAAAGAGTGCCAAATCGTTCACCGAAGTACGTAATACAGATTCTGGGTCCAATGTTGTGTTTGGTTGAATTAATTTACTGATTGATCTCTGATCTGTTCAGCGGAATGGTGGTAAGCAGCACTGTCATCAAGGAATGGTCAGGAAAGAACCACCATGGCTGGAAGGTGTCAATCTCACTCCTGAATTAGTCTTTGAGTATCAGGTCAACCAAAAGACCCTCGAAGAGGTCCTTAGGGCTGATATGAATGCCCTTAAGAATTTTCATCAACCTCTCCTTGTGAACGATCAATTGAGTCAGCTCTACTGCGACCTGGAACTCGACGGTTTTGGCGCGAAGCTGATGCTCGAAGACGGCATAACCTCCAGCGGAAGTGACAGCGGCAGCAGCGACAATGACACGATGCATCTGTCTCAGGTAAATTTGAATTTTTATATTAAATTTAGTAATATTAGCTTAGACTCGGCCGATCATTACTCTTATTACCGCGAGCGTGAACGAGGCTTGATTTTTATTTGAAAAGTATTAATAATCAAGTACAATGTGTCGACAGCTCTCGAGTTTTCGTTAATATCGAAACTTTCGGCATGGACGATACTGCGCACCCGGAAAGAATGATAACCGTACTAGGAATTTAAAAAATCCAGCATGGCTTCCACGCGCGACTGAGAAAACTTAAGAGAACTAGTGGAAAACCATAGATCTTTCTTATAGCAAACGCACAAGAGACGCGCTATCAAGTACAGTAAACTGACGATGATCCACGAGGAAAACGCACCGCTTCCGCCACCTCAAGTGATTCCGTCGTAACCAGTCAGCGCTCTTGGAATTAATGAATAATTCAATGGAGCAGCGATATTCTGACACTGAACGCGACCTCGTTTACGCGAACCACCAATAATTCTTCAGGACGTGACTTAATTTCAACTGGGCTCCAGATTGACCTCAGCGCTAGTGCACGCCTTATTTTACAATCCATACTCGGAGTACGAATTCTTCAGTTTCAAGACCTGAACGCGTGCGGAAAAACATTATAATCACTGTTCCTCACGTCCGTCTTGTTTCCTTGACTGTACCGTTATATCTGCTTGGCATTGGAACAGGAACGTGGTCTTTGCACAACCAAACGTCAAGGCGCAGGGTTTACCGCTATGAAATTGTAACGACGGAGACTCTGTGTGAAAGGAACAAACTGCGAATGCGCGCGCGAACGGTAACTTCTAAAATAGATATTAAGGTAGGTCAAGCTAAGATTATACAAGCTGGATCAGGGTTCGCGTGACTCGTTAATTGTCCTTCTGGTATTTTTGAGAGAGTAATACGTATCGAGATGCTGATTTAAAAGAAAATAAGGTGTTTCGTGACTGAGAGGATTTTTTTTCTATTAAGAAAATATATTTCCTATGAAAAATGGTCCAGTCCGAGATATTCGTTTCTATCATCATCTCGAGCTAAGGAGGCAAAAGTACAATAATAGGAAAAGGACAATTCGCCATACACGTCGGCAGTCATACGACTGTAATGAAATTTTTTACAATATTTCTGCATTTTTTTTATATACACTCAATTTTTCTGTGAAAAAGAATGATAAAAAGTTATTCAGTTTCGATTGTTACTCGAGATTTGCTGAAATATTATTTCGCACGAGTTTTCGAGTTGATTCGTAAATTTATTAGACGGCGAGGAAGAAGATAACGTGCGAAAATCAATTTTCGGTCACGATTCTGTTTTTTTTTTTTTTTTTTTTTTTTTAATTACTCGTGGAATTTTAATCGTTAATTGCGTTAAATTTGGATAAAACCGAACACGTGACTCGTTTTAATTAATTTAATACAGTATGTGGTGACGCGATGAGTGACACGTTTTCTCTATCCGAATTTAATCCACGTTTCCAAGATTGGTTGGATTTTCTAACGCACGTTTTCAATTACAAAACGTGAGATTTTAGTCACGTGCAAAAATTTATAAAAGAAAAATGATTGAAAAGCGTTTTCACTGTCTGCTTTATCGTTGAAACTTCGTTTTTAATTTTCAGAGATTTATTTACTTGCTGCTGTCTTCTTTCTTTCGCGTCTTCTTTTAAATTTCTGTATAGATACTCGATCGCTACGTTCACTTATCTTAACTCTGGCAAATACAAATTTGACACCCGGGTTTTAATTAAAAGTACGGTATACGGATTTTGGCAAAAAAATGACCGATATTCCTAAGAAAATAGGAAAATCGATGGATCGAAGAGTCTTTCGAAATCCTGTATACCTTGTACCTCGTTAAACCAAAAACGATAAGAATATATGTACAAAGTGTATCAAATGTTCCAAAGATCTATACTTGAGAAAATTCAAGTTTCTGCTAAGAAAAATTTTGTAAAAATGACATTTTAATTAAAAAAAAAAAAAAAAAGAAAGAAAATAACTGTTTCTCACTAAAAATACTTGTCATTCGGAAACACAACCTGAAGCATTATGCTACACTCTGAATATATAAAATCAATTTCCATATTGTAAATAAGAACACGAACTTGCTTTATCCAACTGACATTATTAATGGCGTCGAAGGGACCAATTAAGGGAGGATCTTTTGTCCTTTTGATTAAAAATAAAATTAATTATCGAAAGGGACTAACTAACTTTCAATTAAGATGGTCGGATCATCACTTGTATGTGAAATTCTTTGGATGTCTTAAAATGGGATCTGATTGATGTTTCACAATGATTACCAAAAATTCGTATAGATTAGTAATTCGAAGGATCTTTTCACTTAAAAAAGAAAGAATGAAAAAACCAAAATATAATCCAAAGAATAGACGCATCTTCATTGGACACTGAATAAATACTCCAAAGTCTTAACCGACGATTCACGTTCGGTGATCAAAACTGAAAACAGATAACTTTAAAAAGCGTTGCCCTCGTTGCGTAACGTCACTGTGACAAGTAAATAATATTTTTTATAATATCTAATCGATGGTAAATAATTCAAGGTCAGTATCGTAGTCAATCGATTTCGAGGCAGTCACACGAGGCGACGACGACGAGGCCAAGCCTCGACGTCGCGTCCGCCGGTTTCGCCTTTAAAAATAATCGACGATTTTTATTTCTCGGCTTTAACGAATTTGTGTCCTATGGTAATATCGCCTAATTTAATTGAAAGGCGATATTAAAAACTCGATATAGGTCGTATACAGGATTGTTCATGAGAAAGAAAAAAAAAAAAAAAACTCATCAGCTTTAATTAAATCGTCCGTTTGACTTCTGCAGCCAAATTAAATCCAGTCGGTACCGTTACTTCTGAATGACCTTGTATATAATCAATTAATATTAGCATAATTAATTAATATAACACACAGACCTATACGCAGCCTCTAAATCGATTCTAGTCTGGAACCTAGTATTATTATGATGATACCATGCCTCATGTATACATAATATTGTAATAAGAAAATACGAAAAGATTCGCAAATGGATACTTTTGTCAATTATCAGTATCAAAAAGATATTACTCTTACCTTACAGAACTAACCAAGAAATCACGAAAGATTTGGATCAATCAATTTTCTCAATAGATGGTAATTATCTGCCAGTCAATTGTCATGGAAAACTTTAGTGTATTTCCTTTCCGCTGTACTGCGTAAGCGCCACTGTCGCCTCGAGCCAGTGAACATCACTGCAGGTCAGTGTCTTCGCGACCCTCGAGCAAGGAACAACACAGCACAATAGAGAGAAAGAAAGTACCGACCAAGTATCTTTCCTGCTCGCTGTCGTCTTATTCTACAAAAAGTATCCATTGCGAGATCTTCGCGTGACTCGCAATTGTTCGCAACTCATTACATCACTCAGACGCAAAATCTATATTTTTGAGAAGTTAAGAATGTTATTTATCATCAGAAAGAAAAAAGACATACGCCAATTATATATTATACACCAATTTTATTTACTAAGCATGTAAAAACACTGAGGGATTACCCTAAATCCCTATGTGGTTGTCATGTAATGTTACCGTGATTGAACGATCAGTGGATCAGATAAGGATTCTAATTTGATGATCGTTCAGCCACGATAAGCACACCTATGGTTGCACCTTTTATTCGTAATCTGCGCGACAAGCAAGGAGGAGAATCACTTTATCTGTAGAATTGCACCGTACCAGGACAATTGTATTGAAATTGTCTTTTGACAAGAATATTTTTATTGATATCATTAAAATTATATATAAATTATGTACACGTGTACGCAGAGACCAGACAACTGTGCACTCGTATCGCTGTGTTCTATATATGCGTGTTTGTACGATATAATTTTTATTTTGGTTTCTCTTATCTTCCAAAGGGACTCCAAGAATCTTTTTAATTTTTTCTATAATACTACATTCTCATTGAATGCTCTCAATTAATTTTTCTCAATGTCTAATTTCTAGTTGACGTCAATACTCTTATTGTTATCTGATGCCGATAAGAGAATTTTTATAATAAGTTTATTGTCCAGCTGTCTTTATGATTATCTATTGTTTCGTTTTAAATGTTCGTATCACAATGTTCCATGCTTATACGTACGAGAGAGTCGTTATGTTTTTCAGATGATAAAGGAAGGGTAGTTGAAAGATGTGTTTTTTGAATGAAGCTGATAAGAATTTATAAATCCAGAGTCAATGCTAAATGACCAATCGTTCCAATATTCAAAAATAAAACCGTTGCGTGTCTCGTCGCGGTCGATGAACCCGCAAACTTTTCCAAATTCATTGTTACTCGTTGAAACAGTTTTGAGTCCACCATTGAGTGACGTAATTTTTTTTGAATTTTCCAATGATCCAGAGCCCGGTCCTTTTGGTGGGAAATTTTTGTCACTGACAGTTACAATCAAACATTTCTATGACGTCAGTCCAATTTCTGTACAGTCGATCAAAATTATTCGCGGCTGCTTCAGCAAAGATTTCCAACCGGAAGCAGTAGGGTCAGAGGTCGTATCGGATGCGAGAAGATAGAGCCAAAAGTTAAACGTGAAAAATGGTCCGATTGATAAAGCCATTCGATGAAACGTAGAGCATGACGTATGTGGCTTCCGGTACGTTTTGCGAGAAAAGAAAAATTCTCTATAACCTGTGACGTGTTCGTTGCGTCACGCGTTTTAGAGAATTGCATTGCGTACCAGCCCTTATTGAACGATGCTTGAAAAGTAAACGGCAACGGGTTACAAAGAGTCTATGGTGTTTACAGTAGATATAAAGTTTAATTATTAATACGTAAAGTATTGTCCTACGTGTTATTGCATCTATTACCTTTGTACAAGATTTTGATTTACATTAATTTGTAATATCAAAAATAAAACGTAATGTATTCATCGCGAGTTGCCATTGTAGGTTTTTAATGGCGGCTTTTTCCTTGTTGATCCCTTGCTTCGCTCGGTTCAGTCTTATATTGTTTGTCTGCCTTGCACTTCTGGCTGGGTACCAACTTCCTGTTTTGAAACCTGCTGAAGCATTCGAATCCATTGTTCGAGGTGGAAAAGTTTTGTAACTTTTTTCCAGTTTCAAGCAAAACTTACTTTTACCTGCTGAAGGCTCTTGTTACTTTTCTTTAGGTACTTTCGGATGAACGGGGCCAATAACATTGGGTCTAAATTTTCCACGTCTTCTGAAGATATTAAACTGACTAGCAAACCTACACTTATGGTGACTAAGGCACCCGTTACGGTGTACCATAAATAACTGATATGGTACACTGCCCAGGAATCCCTGCGATTGTAACAATTTTGAATAATGAAATTGTATTGGTTGTAAAAAAAAAAAAAGAAATTTTCACACTCACGCTATGACATCAGGATCAGTACCGTTGAGTATTATGTCAGGTGGTGAAAGAATTAAGCTTTCAATCTGTTGAAAGGAGTACGTGCAGCCTTCGGTGCTTACTGGTTTTTCGTCAAACCTAAAAACAAAATCAAAATTATTAATTTATTCGAATTTTTTTCTAAATATTCAATCTGACCGTAAACTTCCACTTGCTATGGCTGCCTGAGCCGAGAGACTCATCCAGCCCATAAAGCTCAAACCGAATAGTCCACCGATAAGAGCTCCCTGTGGAAGAAAAAGCGGTGAATCCAAAATTTAAGAAAAAATTTATCAAAGTATACCTTGGCGTTGACCCAAGGTAACAGAACGCCCATTGTAAATATTCCAAGAGACGGACCACTGGCTATCGAATCCAAGCTGATTGTCAACTAAAAATAATATTCTGGTGATAGATGTTTTTGGAGAAAAAATTGAAATTTTGATAACGATTTTTTTACCTGAAGAACTTGACTGCCCGTTTGCTCTACTACGAAGACAAGACCCACGCAAATGGCACCCAAAATCACCACGGTCACCTTCATAAGGATGTCCGCGGCTCTGGGACTGAATGGAGTCTTGCGAAACGGCTTGAGGAAATCCTCGAGGACGACGGCCGCCATGGAATTCAGTCCGGTCGATAAGGAGCTGCATGGGGTTTCATAAATCACACCATGGTTCGCCGGGCAAACATATTTTTTTGGGAAGTGAAAAAAAAATGTTTTTAATCACCTCAGGGCCGCGCTGAAAACACCGGCTACGAAGAGTCCTGGTAAGCCAGGAAATTCTCCCAGGATATCCATCACGAGTAACGGTAAAAGCTGATCCTTTGATCTTACCAGCTGAAATATTTATCTCTGATAACTGATAACAATTCTTGTACGATAACACAATTGAAAAAAATTATTTTAATACTTTTGTTACGAGTGGATCGCATTCGTGATAAGTGGCATATATCAACATTCCTGCGTATCCACACATTCCGATCAATATGAGAACTCCCAGGATGAATGACCACATTGCCCTGAAATATTTATTTAATCAATCAATAATATCGATCACGCGTCTAATAAAGATTATATAGATACCTGACAGCGGAGCGTAAATTTGGTAATGACAAATAGCGTTGTAACATATTTTGATTAACCGCTGATACTTGTAGCCAGTGAACAAAACCACCGATTACCAAAGCCCACACGGTGTGTCTGGTGAACGGATTCCAATCGGTTCTGAATGATGAATTGTTGATTAAAAGATTTATCGAATTTACCATGAAATTAAATAGAAAATTTTTAAAACGCACGAGGGCATCTCCAGGCGACCGGACTCCAAATTTCTTTGTAGAACAACATGAACTCCACCAAGATCCGATGTACCTTTGACGATTACCAGGAACATGGATCCGAACATAACAAAAGCTTGAACAAAATCTGTCCAGACGACAGCTCGTAAACCACCCTGTTTCAAAAAAAAAAAAAAAAAAAAAAACAAAGACATTAATTTGTGGGTAATTAAGTTTTTTTCTTTTTGATAAAAATTGCTAATTACCACGCAAGTATAAAAAATGCAGACAATGCACACAAAGGGCGTGATGATGTGTACGTTCACTCCCGTAACTGTAAAGGATGACAGATATACAGACTAGCGATGGAATTAGATTTGTCTAATGATAACGATTACGTTCTATCGTAAATTGACCTTCCTGATTACAGTCTGAAGGATGATCTAAAGGTCAGGTCAGAAGGCGCAGTAATTTTACCTTGATTAAACGCAAGAGCAGGAACATAAATGACAATGGGTAGCCAGGTCATCTGAAATAAACGTATCGATGACGATGAAGTTCTTTGAATTTTATTTAAACAAAGAAACAGACTTACTATTCCCAATGAGAACAGAGCGGAGCCTAAAAGTCGAATTTTCTTGTCGAATCTTCTCTCCAAGTAGTCGTAAGTGCTGGTGAGCTTGAGTTCGTGAAAAACTGGCAAATAAACATTGGACATGATAAAACCGACTATGATAACGCCAAAACCAATGCATAAATAGCTAGTCCCGTGTACGTAGATTTCCGTGGGTGTGCCGAGCAAAGAAATTCCAGAAATAAAACTGGCAATGAGACTCAGGCTCACCGGAAGTGTCTTCATGTTCCTTCCGCCTACAAGATACTCATCCTCGCCGGATGTCTTTTTGACGAAACCAAAGTAAACGCCGATCCCGCTACAGCAGAGTAACATCAGTACGAAGACGGTGTAATCGGGGATACCAAAGTTTTGCATGGTCTTGCTGACTTCCTGTACAGTCGGTACATCCGGTGTCCAGTCGGTCAGTATGTCACTCGACGCACCTTCCGACGCCATCTTCTTACAGAATGGAATTTCGGTGAGTTTATTGAATAGATTTACCGACGATGGCTCGTTCTGCTTGTCAAGATTAATCCTGTTTCGCGTCTCCTTTGGCAATCAGCAGAATATCGATAATTCTTAACGGAAAGCGAACAACTTTTCTTCCTTACTTTCATTTACTCCTGCTGGCTCCAATCGCGTTTGATTAACTATTTATTATAACGTCGTTGCTCTCACTGTGGGATGGCGTAATAATGTTTAGTCGAGTGGCTTACAATTGAATTATCGCAGTTCCACGATCGCCAGGATATTGACAATTATATTGGACGCTTCGAGGAAGGTAACGGAGTTTTGGCTTTATTGTATTACGTAGTAATAATGTTTTTCCGTTTAACGAAGATTTTTTTTTATTCAGAACCATTCGTTTAGCACTTTCGGTGTAACAGACTTGTCGATAGAACAGATCTTATTTATGAGTGCCAATTAATTGGCGAAGCTTAATAACGGTGGAAACTAATTTTTTGGCCGAACTGTCAATCGGAGGCTTCGCTGACAATACTGCTAGGTTTTATGCTCGCTGGCGAAAGACAAAACTCGGCAGAAGAGAGCCATCACGATAACTCTGATAGTGCGTATTGTGTCATCGTGACAATTTTCTCGTTAAAGTGACAATGGACATAAGTACATCCCCCGGTTAAACGAGTCGCTATGCCGACGGGATTTACAAGTGGATAATGCGACCTAAATTTAGTCGTACGGATATATTCGGATGAATTGGTCTCGCGATTTCAACAGCGGTGCCTCCACGAATTTACGAGCTCATAAACTGGTAAAGTCATACGGCAGTAAAAGGATGTTGACCATGTATTAAGATTTATTGAAGTCAATTCTTGTCATCGAGTAACTGCCCTATGGGCTGTGCTTGTTCTTCGCTCTCTTTGAAATTTAATAGGGTACGAGTGAAGGTTAAGGATAAGAAAGAAAGGTGAAACAATGGATGTTCTGTTTATAGTAATTTTATTTAGCAAATGGAAATCTCACCGTGAAGGGTACAGCAAGTACATAGTGTCTCTTGAACCAGAGTTTATTTTTTGTTTTAAATTTGGGGATGCTGCGTGAATTTATCCTTCGTAGAATTTTGGCAGTTCGTTTCCTAGAATGACTCTTCGATCTACACCAGCTTCTGTTATTACACCAAGTCGAATGACACCACCACTACTACCATCACGCGACATTGCCAAAGCCAGTGCTGAAATATTTGAATTTTAATATAAAAGTTGTAGCAGTTGACGATTTGGTTCTCATTATTCGTTGAAGAGGTAGTTTAATGGACTTACTGTTTGTTACAAGTTCTACAGATTCATCCTTTGTCATGTTAGGCTTGTAGTGTGCGTCTACGTAACCGTATACATAGCTGGAACCAGAACCACCAATTGCTATAGGTTGACGAGAGCACATTCCTCCCAGAGGAATACTGTAAACTTGACCACCCTTCCTGCGATCCCATCCAGCCACCAGGATACCCGCCATTAAAGAATCGCGGTAATTGTAACACATTTCACGGAATACATTTGCTGCAGTTTCCACTAATGCTGGTGCACCTAATTCCATTCTGAAAAAAAAAAACAAGTATGTTTCATTACTCTATAAATATTTATCTGATTAATCCATTAGAATATTGAAACTTAATGAAACTTACTGATGGAAATTCAAGTGATACGTTACTATATCTGCAATGGCTTGAGTGTCTGCTGCAGAACCAGACCGACAACAGTAAATATAATCAGTCACCTTTGTTAACTTGTCAGCAACACGATTCGCAACATATGCTCTATTAAAAAAAGACAGCATCAATAGTAAGTGTTAAATATATATAGAAACGCAATTTGTTCAAATTAAATGAGCTAATAAGTACCCTGTGGTGGAACGAGAATCTGCTCCAATAACAACACCACCATCAAATTCAATAGCCATGATCGAAGTCTGAAAAATAATGAATATAAAAGATCTGTGTCACTGACAATAAATATGTAAACAAATGTAAAGAAAACTGAATAAACCCTAAAAAAAATGCATAATGACTGATGGAAATTAGAAGTTTGCATTGTCATTCTAACCTCTACCAAGCGAACAACATTTATACCGAATACTGCACAGTTATAAATTCATAAAATCTGCGAAACTTACTCCTGTACTGTGTTCAGCACTCAGCCAGTCAGGCCCCATTGAATTAACCACAGGATTAATATTTGGCTGCACCATGGTCTTATATGTATACAGGTCTAGACACAGCAAAAATTGGCGATAATGGCTGTACCGTTTGTGATGGTTGTGATTTCGGATTTTAGTTTGGAGTATGAGGCGCCAGTATCGAAGGAACCTGTTTGTACGCATGCGCAGTCAGCCGGTTTTTTCACCCACTTTCAACCATAATTCTTCTAAATCTGATTCATTAGGGTTACGCTTGGGAGACGTGAAACACATCGACTGCCCAGACCTATATATAAGATCACGGACGAAAGCTAGTTTTTAGAAACTTCAGAAAACTAGCTTACTACCAAAGATGCCTATTTCCATTGCAGTGTCCACAATGCAGCACTCATCTTCCTTTTGGTCGGCAATACAGCGCTCGACTTTACCGACAAGTAACGTCACAGAGCGGGCACCATCAGAACTATCCTTTTGGTGAGAATTTAAAATCTCCCGCCTCGACGTCATTCACCATGTCAACGCTAGGGCGTAAGTTTAGTTTGCCTAGGTCAGCATCGTTCTTTGTATGCTTCCACCAATTTTTTTCTATTATAGCAATAAAAATATATGTAAAAAATAGATTTTTAGATAATAAAGTTCAAAAGTTCGCATTTTACAGACCTCTTCTTTAACGCTCGTTACACGACATCCAACCTCAACAACCTGAATACAGCATCGCCATCTATCGAAAATTCTCTCAAGCAACCACGAACTACGAAAATCCGTGAGTTTCGTTTCTTAACATAATTTCCGTCCTCTCCAGGATTTTCAACCGATCTACAACAAAGAAAGAGTGCTAAGACCAACGACGACCGCTAAAAATTCATCACAAACTTAATGAGACATCTAAAATCCTTGTATCTCCCAGCGCATCTACCGGCATCCGGTAAGAACCGGAAGTCCGTGCCCTTCGGTCATTTAAGATAAAAGAAATCATTCACCAGTCACGCTCTACTTTACAACGAATCAAAGTGGCTTCTCTGAAAAGTTCACGAGCAGATTCGTAGAGCGCTTGGTACGAATGCGAAGTTTTCTGAAAATCAACAAGTTGTACTCGAACGAGAGAACAGCAGGAGGTAGAGCCTCTCGGCGATATATTGATGTTGGTTGGGGTGGCCGGACGCAGGCGCAGACATCACGGATTGGCACCGGGTACGGGCACGGGCGGGGGTCTTCGAAATGGTCGATATTTTAGCTATAGTGTCTATAGTGGCGCGAGGCTTTCCCGAGGCCAGTCCGGTCTCTTTATTACGAGATTTCCTCTCCTAATTAAAAATTCATCGCTACGTGAAGTGAGCCGAGTGTACGAGGTGAAGCCGCCCCGTCGCAGGCTTTCGTGTCGTCCGTGAACATTTTTGCAGGAGGTACGAAAGAAAATTCTAATAGCAAGACCTAGTTTAATCCGTAAAATCACATCAAAGTCCGTGTTGCCCGTATCGCGAGACAGAACCAGGAAAGCGAAAAAGAAAGAGAGAGAGAGAACAAGAGTACAGGAGAATACGAGCGAAAGAATAAGAGAGAGAGAGAGAGAGAGAGAGAGAGAGTGTGTGTGTGTGTGTATAAAACATAATGAAGAAGAGAAATCGACCGTTACGAGAATCGATCTAGTGAATGTCAAAAAATATATATTTTTTTTTTTTACAACAGTACGCGATACCCTGAATTAGCCCCTATATTGATTTCCTTCGAATGGAACTGGCTCACTGGTTCACTATCAGTTGGTTCGTCCTTTAATTCTTTATCATCATCCAATCACGCGTCTACTGTTAATACTTGAAGTCATTTCGTGTTCACGGTGGCTAACAGCGATAAGTCCATTTCCTGTCACACGGCGTCAGACACGTTTTCAGAAGCCCAAAGCCCGTGACCCAAAACCAGCCTTCCGTTAACTCTTGCTGCTTTGACTCTCGGCCGAGTATTCGACGCTGTCTTTGTAATTAGGTCGCGACACAAGAAACCTATAAAAATTGTCGAAACTCCAGTAACGCATATACGTACGTTAAGCCCAGAAGTGCCTTCGGTGACTGTACAATTCCAGAAATGACATAGAAATCTTTAAATACACTATAAAACGATGGATATAGATATTCGATCGGTTCTTTGTATAAACCTTTAAGGTTCGTTTCCATAAGAAAATTGTCATACATTAAATAAAAGAGATTATATAAGGCCGTCCTTGAACAAAATCATTTTATTAACAGATCTTCGCACCATTTGACGTTAAAGGCGAAATCAAGACCAGGCGAAGGGGGTGCATTTTTTTGGGGATGAATTTTTCTGACATGAATTTTTGTTTTGATAAAAAAAAAGAGAAAGAGAAAGAGTGATTACGAGGACGAGGCAAGGGGGTGGGGTGCTGAAATTGAACATCCTGCAAGGGTGTGTTGGAATAGTAGCAAGAAGGACGCTGGGAACGAAGGGTTGGGGATAACGGAGAAATCGATCTTAAGAAAATATTTGTATTGCACCGTTAAAGGCAAGAGAATGTGACTTCCCATTGGCTAGTTGTGGAATATTAAATTTCGCTAATTACTAGGTCGTAATTAATTACCTTGGGGTAATAATAAATTATGTTCGTCCAAGTTAAATAAGTTTCCCAAGTATCTGTTTACTGGATCCGTATAGGAAGGATTGGGTGTCTCGTTGGAAATGTGTTTTGTCAGTGTCACTCGATACACGTAATTTTGTAGTCTTATTGAGAGAAAATAGAAAAGGCGGGGTACGGCAATTATGAAAAGTAAAACGAAAAAAAATATATAAAGGTATTACGTTCCCGTGCTATTTAAAAAAAAAAAAAAAATTCCGCTCTCATTTGACATAGAAATTTATTGACACGTACAATAACCACAAATAATGTGGAACAAGATTTTTCAAAATAAGTCATATCTTCAAACTGTTGCACCATTGGGGTTCAATTGACCTTTGGATAATTTCGTAAAATTTATTTACACGATTAATTGAAAAATCCATTCAAGGTATAAATTTCAGTAAATTATGAAAATTTTTAGAATCGTTGAGTACATATAACACATCGAATCGACTCCAGAAATCGTAATGGCACACTCTTTGCTCGGACTATACGCACATCGTAAATCCCAGAATTCATCTGGTTTATCGTACGGAGCTGATCTTGGTTTACGACGCAGAATTACAATAAGCAATCAGCAAGGAGGTCATTAAAGCCTAAGAAAATTCTTAATAATATCTAAATCTCAAAATTAATTCATCGACTCTATGTTAGGAATCATATCGAGACCAATTGACGCACCCGACAGTTCGATCAATAATCTTCACAAGGAACCACGGAGCCTTCCAACACCGTATGTGAACCGATTCACAAAGAGAATAATTTTACGTTCAAAATGTATAATATTAATTAAAAAAAGAAACAATATTAATCAATCATTTTCATATTGATTGTAACACTTTTTAATGTGGTATAAAAATTTATTATCGCAACGTCATACTCGTGCATCCTGTTTGCGCCGCGTTTGCGGTATTGCATGTATGATGCATTAACGCTAGATATACATATATATATATAGGTATACATATTATACAGAAGGGACATTTATACAGGTGCAAGTAGTCACGTAATGGCAACAAAGAAATACCGGAAAAGTTGATACGCATGTTCCGTGAGTGTGAGCCTTTATCAAGTGAACGTATAACGTAACGTTTACTGCTAAAAAGAGAAGGAGAAAACAAAGTGTGTTCGTAAGTCGAGGAAAAGCAGGATCGCCACGTCGTCCGAGTAGCCCGAGTAGCCTGAAGCGAAGGACAGAACGAAGTCGCTCGTATCAGTTTGCGTTTACTTGTGCTTGGCCGGTGCACCATGTCGGATGATCCAACCAGCTCAGTAATTGATTGATTAAAAGTTACGAATTCGTTAAAGGATACAAGAGGAATGTCGAGGGTGAGCAGCCCCCCGACAGGGGTTGTCAAGGATTCGGTTCTAGAACTCCGCACGCGGATGTCCCGTATGATTTCCATCGTCGAAATTACTTCAGGAGATTATTCGGTATCGACGTGAATGAATTACGATCCGCCATTTTGAAAATTAAAGTGTCCGTTATTTACGTTTGAGGATAAAAAATTAACGTGTGTGCGAAAAGAATCGTACGCGTATACAATACGATTGTTTGGCGTCAGGAAGAGCAAAATCATGTTGGACAAATTTGGAGGTTATCTTTTATCGTGGTGATAACGCTATTTACTTTGTCAGCGGTGAACAGTGCGTATGTTGTTAAAGAAATTAATTTGAATGTCGATCTAAGGAGTTCTTACCTCTTATTTTTTCCTTATGACTTTGATATTGTTCTTTCGGGACGCGATGAACGCGATTTTAATTAAATTACTTTTGCCATCTCGTAAGTTTACTTATCCATATGATCGCCATTTACTTCACTCCACTTTTTATCTTCTCCGAGTTTACTTTATCGACTAACTTCTCGGGATGATCGTGCGTGACCCTTTCACATGATCAAACATAACCTGTCTCTCTCTGGTAATTAATAAGTTTTCGATTACTTTCAGATGGCGGGTCAGGATCCCAAGTGGCAGAAAGATGCCGCGGATCAGAATTTCGATTACATGTTCAAGCTTCTCATAATCGGGAACTCCTCCGTCGGCAAGACTTCCTTCCTCTTCCGGTACGCAGACGATTCCTTCACTTCGGCCTTCGTCTCGACCGTTGGGATTGACTTCAAAGTGAAGACTGTCTTCAGACACGATAAAAGAGTCAAGCTTCAAATTTGGGTAAGTATCTTTGAACGTTACTTTCGGTTCTGTTGTTCACTGTCGCTTCATAGAAACGAGGCTTGTCATTGTTCTTACTCGGGTTGTATTTCAGGACACGGCAGGGCAGGAACGATACAGAACCATCACAACGGCCTATTACAGAGGCGCGATGGGCTTCATACTCATGTATGACATAACCAACGAGGAATCCTTCAATTCCGTGCAAGATTGGGTGACGCAGATAAAGACCTACTCGTGGGACAATGCTCAGGTTATTCTGGTGGGCAACAAATGCGATATGGAGGACGAGAGGGTTATTAGTTTCGAGAGAGGAAAACAGTTGGCCGATCAGCTGGGTGTCCAATTTTTCGAGACTTCGGCCAAGGAAAATATCAATGTGAAGGTAGGACTCGTTTGATTCTTATTAACTTTACCGACCGAGTCGCTCGTCTATGCGACTTTACCGACAGTCGCAAATGTCTGCTTCGCGATGAGAAAACTGAATAACTTTTATTATTCCAATGTATACGTAAAACTGGGATGAAAGTTGTATATTTTTTATTAATTTCTGCCGCTTATTGTAAAACATAATTTATTTGTTATCAATTCCCAGGCCGTCTTCGAGCGGCTAGTGGATATAATATGCGACAAGATGAGCGAATCCCTGGACAGCGATCCGACCCTAATGGCCGGGGGTGGTGGACAAGCAAAAGGCCAACGACTCACCGATCAGCCGGCTAATCCTGCGAATACCAACTGCAACTGCTAAAAAAGCACGAAGCACACGTCTCTACGTGGAGTGTCGATGTTGGCTAGCTAGTCCATCTTCTTCGTCGTTCCTTTGTTTATTATTTATTTATTATTCTTTATTTAACATGATGGTCGCGACCCGATCACTGTTACTCCGGTGTACAAGCTCACTTATAACCGATCCTATTCTCAGAGAAGACGTCGTTGGCTTTGGCTTCGGGCATCAAATTTTATCTTTGCTCCCCTTTTCGCGAATCGTCTACTCAGTCATCCGAATAGCTAATCGATCAGCCGTTCGATCCACTCACCCATTGCAACAACAGGCGACGCCATTAATGTCTCTTCCTTGAACCCCATGGAATATCGAGATGCTCGAATTCAAATTGACGACGTCGTTAAGCACAACTACTTTACATTGGAAGCTCCTTAAAGCTTGGACACCAGAGTACGGTCATCATGAAGATGTTAATAAAGATTTACGGCGTGCGAAGGGATAAATGGTCGCGTACCTGGAGGAATTCACGACGTATATGAACAGTCGTATTAAACGTGAGGGAAAAAAGCCAAAGTGCATTGGACGGTAATTTTCTCTTGCCCGGTCGGTAAGAAGATTCTCGCCCTTATCACGGATGCGCATCTATTTATCAGATAGCCGGTACCTCGTGTACTCTTACTATACCATTCCTTTCACTCTCGTTTATCGACCAGACAGAATCACCCTGTATTTTAATCCGTATAAAATGTATACGAAGGAATCTAAAATAAGATACCAAAGAGAAGGACCCGGAAACGAACGGAAAGATACGAATGACAAAATCTCTTTTATTTATACCATCTTGACGTTGACGTTCGCCCAGTCGATAGGTCTACAGTCACGTATGCTATTACCTCTTGTCACGTTGTGTGGTAGAAAATTGCGTTCGACGAGTGTGACCCAGCCCTTACCAAAATTACCATAAGCATTCAACTTCGGTGTCTGCTGGAGAATCTCGAATCGACTTTTATTTGATTTACATTGAAAATTTCGTCCTAGCTTAAGAGGCAGACACGCAGCTGACTGACGGCTGCAAAGAGGGAAGAGAGAAAAGAATTAGTAGAAAGAATAAAATCTGATGAGCATCCTCGCGTAATCCGATATCCTTTCTAACGCCGTGAACGACGTTCCCTACTAGGCAAGCCTGCCCTCTGTACATAAAATATATTATTGAATCTGTAATGAAGTGTAATAATGTAACGCGTTACTTATCCGTGTGAATTTAAAAAAAAAAGGAACGGGACCTATTCTTCTTGCGGAATAGTTACCGACAATGAGTAAAAAAACAAAAAAGACAAGAAAATGAACCAAAAAAAGATAAGAAAAAAATGACAAAACCAGCCCGCGCCACCGTATTTTCGAACGATTTCTTATTGTATCACGACGTCACTGAAATCCGAGCTCTATAATTTTTTTGTCACGTGACGACATTCGGTATCAATCTATACATATATACACGCGCGCGTATACGGACGTACGAATGGACAAAGAAAATCATAAAGTAAAAGAGAGGAGACGAAGAACCAAAGAAAAAAAAAAAAAAACAAAATAAAGAAAAGCACGAGCGAAGAAATAAAATTCGTTTCGCCCTCACCCTTCGCCCCCTCTTTGTTACGTTCCCAAAAGGAGAACGCGGAGATTCCAATTATTCTAATGACGTGTAACGGGTATACTATTTACAAAGCGTTAAGAAAAAAAAAAAGAAGCATATACGTAGGCATATGTATATAGTATACACAAGATTTACATATATATATATACATACGTATATATAAACAATATACACGAAAGACATAGAAGACAAAACGGAGAAAAAGGATACAATTAAAAAAAATTATATATATACATATATTAGAGAATCACCGGTGGACGGGCACTTGTATGTATGTATTGTAACGTATGTAACTATTATGCCTAATAATAACAATAATAATAATAATACTATTAATAATATTAATATTAATAATCTATTACTCACTGGAACTAACTTCGCAGACGTTACGTTGATCGTTTATAAACATTTAGCATTATCCTAGTGGATATTTGAGGTTATTTTCAAAGATGTCCAATCTGTCGCCGGTGTACCTGGTACGGATACGTCTTGACTCAGTTTGGAAAAATGGTGTGGTCAATAAAGTAGAAAGAGATACGCGAAGAACGAAGTAAGAGAAAAGGATAGACACCGGTGCATGTACGCAGGTTTTCTTGTCTATCAGTGATTTCGTTATAAACGGAGAGACGCACGTTCGGCCGTTACGGGCAATGGAAATTGTTAGAGATGCATAATAATTTAATAGTGAAGCATCCACGAAGATGAGGTCGTAAGAGGAGAGAAAGAAAGAAAAAAAAGCTCCAGTTTATAATACGTGTACAAATAATTGACACTTTCAAGGTCCAAGCGAGTTTTTAGTATCCGAGAACAATAGCTGCCGTTAAATTCCCGCCGGTTTTTCAGCGTGAAAATTTAAAGGCACGTTCACGCGTATGCTCCTTGGTAGTTGAGTCTCTGTCCGGTAGGAAAATCTGTCGTGTTTATGCGTGCTTCTCTGGCCATGAGTTTAAGCCGTTTCTTTGGTTCTCAATAATTGTCTTTGTTTTTGTTGTTGGAAAGATCATTAGCTCTTTGTTTATTGCTCGTGGGAATATACGAGAACGCGTGGCCCGCAGGAATCCTGATGCGAAGTTAACTGCTTGTATCGTGAGAAATGAAGTTGGCTAGAGTTCTTTGACGATTGATTAATGACCTGATTTACTTGCGAACCCTGGATGACCTACTCCTGTTCAATAACTAACCTACGCATGATTCTTGGTAAGATTGATATACGTACAAAATTTCTGATCGACCCAACGAGCACTGTATCGATCGCTTATAAATATTTAATCGATTCCCGTATTGCGCGTCTCTACGTGACTGTTCTAAAAACAATAGAGGTTGGCTTATATGTACAAAATGATGGTGAAAGAGAGAGAGAGAGAGAGAGAGAGAGAGAGAAAGAGGGAGAAAGACAAGATGAGTAAATGGTATCAAGATGATAATATTCGAGATACATGTAGGAGTAAAAAAAATTGTCATACGAAGTCGATGGAGGAAGAAATGGGAAATGGTAGATACAGTAAGAGAAATGGTGAGACAAAAAGAAACTTATTATGTTCGAGATTATTAAAGCACACGTTACAAGGGATATAAATGGTGTTTTCTTAATTTTATCAGGATCCGTCGTATCCATCATCGTCATCCCAGATATCCCGTATCAGACATCAGAATCATTAATTACTGTAGTAATCATCTTCCTGCGGCGGTGGTGGTGGCTCGCCGTTCTCGTCCTCGTAATCCTCGGCGGTCATATCGATCAACGATTGCGTCTCTGGCGCCGCCACGTCTTCTGGATTCCGTCTCTGTCGGGTCGTGTTCGACTTTCGGGATTCCTTGCAGGCGGGTTTACAGGGCGTGAACTCCTCTTGCGTGTGGGGCACGAATCTCGTGACCTCGTGCTGTCCGCATAGCGAAGTCACATTTTTACCAGTGGCCGGAAGCAGCACCACCCGTACTTTAGTTACGTATACGACCTGGATGACGCGGAACGTTCAACGAGACCGTTGCCAACGATTATAAATTAAATCTGGACGCTCACCGTGTTATTTTGCTCGGCATCGAAGCGCAGAACGACTTTACTTGGTGCCAACATTTTCGGTCTCTTTTGGTACGTCAGGAAGACGTTGTCGCCATTCAGGATGAATGCTTTTTGGCCGATGCCCATGTTCAGATTGGTACGGAAGACAATGTCTTCCGACTCGGAGTAGACAGTGGCACAGAACATGCCCTCGGCCTGATAGTCGACGTCGCCCGAGGATCCAGTCTCGGCGTTGGCCATTTCGCCAGGATCCATGGTGATGATGATCTTGTAAGCAAACACTGATAAACAGGTATCACAAAAGTATTATTAAAACAATTTTTCTAATTCAAAAACGTCTCTACGATCCTACTGCAGTAAGGACGTTCGCTATGGGTATCCAGGAATAGCTTCGCTGCCGGCGGAGCCGTTTTGTTCCTGGCGACGACCTCGGCTGAGTATCCCATGGGCGCGCAGGTATATCCTAATTGACATTCAAGACACTCGGCCCTCTGGAAGAAGATGTAATCGGGACAGAGATATCCCATCATCGTGCAATCTGGCTCCTCGTCCAGGCTGGCTGTGAAATATTTAGTGGCCCTCTTGTGATTGCATCCCGGTGCAACGTCACCCTCTTTAAGCATATCTCGCGTTATCTCGCTCAAAGGTGGATACAAGGAAGTAGCGTTGCAGCCGCCTTGAGTGAGACCGCCGTTTGGATAGAAGTTAAAGTGTCCAAAGGTATCGCCACTGCCTTGACCGTGATCTTGATGAAGAGAAGAGCGATTAGTCTTACTCAGCGACAGCAATGATTTTTCATTACTTTTAGCTATATCCGTGTAAATGATGTCTACGAATCTAGCGTCGTCTGGATCCAGTCTCACTGCGCATGACATGTCAGTGAAGTAAAGACCATTGGGATCGAGTCCAGTTATACGCCCAATATCATTGATCTGCTGGCCGACGTATCTGAAGTAAAAGCAATTTTTTTTTTTAAACGGTACTACAAAGTTTCCAATCGATAGCTAATATCTTTATTTTTTTTTTTTTTTAATACCCAGCAACGTGAGCTCCCAAGCCATGACCAATCAGATGGAACTGTTCCGGTCTCATGCCCAGGTCATCGATGAGGATTTTCAAGAGATAGATTATCTCCAGAGCGACGACTCGTGCATTCTGCACCGCTATGGCGTATGGCGGCTCCGCGCCACCTGTCCAATCGACGCTTATCACGTTTCCAAGGTCGTTGGACATGATAGACTTGACCGAGTGTTTGATCCAGCCCACCAATCCATTGCTGGTGAAGTCGTGTACGAGCAGATGGGTCTTGACGGTCTTATCGAAGCTGGTCAGCTTGATCTGTTTGTAGTTCACGTCTAAGGGTTCAACGTCCACCACGTGTCGCGAATCCTTGCCTTTGCCAAATAGATAGAAACTGGTCTTAACGATGTGACGATCGAGCGGCGGCATCGTCAATGGCCGAAATACAGGATGGTACCATTCCTCAGTGTTGTTGACGCAACCGAGCTCGTCGTAACATCTGCTCCATAAATCTGTGAAGGAAGTCCCTGGACATGTTGTGTATGTTTGTCACGTTGTATGCGTTGGTGTCGGTAGTAGGACAACGTATTTATTAGGACGATAAAGAAGAGGTCACGTGCGATATACGACTTTAGCGAAACGGTTAAGAGGCGGATCTCATGTTTTTCTCATGATTTTATGAGGATTCTGTACTCGTATACGAATATTCTTTGTTTATACAAAAAGTTTTTGAGAAAGACCTCGAGGTCACATTGAACTGTACGCTTAATGGCTTTTTGCAATTGCAAATATTCACGTGGACTCACAGTCTGGTTGCTCCACTCTTTCGGTTACGATTTTACTCGAAGATTGACAGGAAACTGTGCTCAGTAGCAATGCCAGAGGAACTACATTCATTACAGGTTAAGCGATACCCAAAATTCATGAAGATCTTGTGTCGCTGAGCTACATTAAAAAATTTTTCTACCAGAAATCCCTTAACGATTTCTCTCGTACGAATACTTATATTATCAGCTGTCAAGATCTTTTCGCAACTCGATTGTCTCTCAGCTCGATTCGCTGACAGTTACTATTGTTATCGTTATCGCCGCCATTGAGTATTCGCGTGGGTAATCATTTTTTCAAGAAAAGAAAAAAAGAAAAGACAAAACACTCCTTACGACCGTCTTCGCGTCTTTACGAAATATCATCGAGTTGCGCATGCGCACGAGCGAGTTTCCAATAGCAGACGACGAAGGCAGACAGAGACTTTCCTCAGGACGGAAATAAAATAGCTCACGGCTCTCGAGGAAATTTACGTCGTGAGATATTAGCAAAATGTCCCAATCGAATCCAAAGATAAATCGTCACCAGGGTCCAGGTTGTTTTCGCGCGCGCCAAAATAATGTCGCGAGCAACGAATTAATTAATTATTTTTAAAAATCTAACTAAACCGACAATTTCGTAGCAGCCAGTTACTCGTGAAAAAAAAGTGGCATGACACCGTAATACCCGACGTCATAACCTTCGTACACGTCGCATAAAACCTAAAGGATTCTGCTTGTAATTGCTAGTCTTTAACCTGGCAATAGGCTCTTGGGTATATAACTATATATATAAAAGCTCTACGCTACTACAGCTACAGTAGTAAATACAGGGAGCCAGTAGTGGCCCACGTAACGGTGGGTAGAAACAAGGCTCTACGTATATACAGTCAATCGCGTGGGACCGGTAGCCAGTAGACAGAGTCAGTATTGCGCGGACCTCCGTCGCGTCGAGACGTGGGGTTTGTCGCTCGTGTCCGTACGAGGCGAAGGCTTTAACGGTCGTTGCATTCCTCGTAGTGTGTGAGTTTCTCTATTTACGTATATCTGTATATACACGCGCATATATATATATATATATATACACACACCTAAACACCAAATATTCATTCCTTTCATAATACCCTGCACGACGCTGCCTCCCCGTGACTTTTCTTTTTGTGACATTTATACTTCGTCTAACCGCACTTTTATCCCCGTCACAATAACAAAGTCCAATGTAATCGTCGTGTAGTCGAGGGACGCTGGGTAGTCATAATAAGTTGAGCGAAATAGACGGCAACGAAGATTATCGAGCTTCCACGGTTGCGTCGGTACTTTAATAATAAATTAATATGCGAGAAAGTGGAGCGCGAGAAGACCTACGAGTGTCTCTGCTAGAGGAGCTCAACAATTTTATGCACGGTAACATGTCGGATGGTTTATGCCTTATTTTTGTTTCATCATCTTTTACCGTACAGTGCAGCAATTGCGGATGTTGTTTATGCGGTAACGTATACAATCTCCTAGTATGTAAAGATTTATGGCGTTTCCGCCACCGTACTGTACGTTATACACAATGTGTAACGTGTATCTGCTTGACTCGCGACGAGTACGTACCTACGTTGGTAGGACTGTTGAATGCTTTAGTGGCAGGATATTTAGTCTGTCGCGAAGATTCTCCCAGGAAACTATATCTATTGTGTTTTCAATAAATAGGTTCGATGGTGATACTTAGTCGCCGAGCTTCTCTCTATCCCCTCTAATAGAGTAGCCGACTATATATAGCGGGTGTATAAATAAATCCTCGGTGAATATTTAATGTTGCCAACTCCCCGTACCTCCTGTCTTACCTTCTTGTTTCCCTCGCTCTTTCTCTCATTCTTTCTCCGAGCTCTTTGTCCCTGTCACTCTCGCCGTGTCTTTTGCTTCACCGGGCCTCGGTTCTGCTCTTAAGTATTTTTATTTCACGTACGCAAAGGGGTGTTGCATCCGCGTGAAGAATCTTTAAAATCCTGGGTTTTTTTTTTCCTAGACAAGTTCATCAGGGCGAAACTGTCTGCAGGGGGAATAATTTTTTTTTTTTCTTGACTTCATTGCTGTCTCTGCTTCCATCGTTTTTCCCCCCCCGTAGATTTCCATTGTAGCTTGGCACACGCCGCGCTCCCAAGACGTACCTACTTTGGATAGGCCGCAATCGTTCGACGTTGGTTGTCATAATTTTTTTTGGCTTTCTTTATGCTATCATTCTTTTTTATAGTACTACTCCCCGTTGACGAAGTTTACTAAACCAGCGGACTGGACGGTCGATACGACCGGGGGGGGGTTGACGTTTTGCCAGGAGAGGATTCTCAGCGAAAATACACGAGTTCTCTCACGACCTTGTTGAACTCACCTTGTGAATATTTTGAAAACTTCTTTTTCTTCCCCTTATCATTTAGTCCCATCTTCTTTTTTCTGACTTTGTTACGTCTATTCGCCTTCTCTCTCTCTCTCTCTCTCTCTCTCTCTCTCTCTCTCTCTCTCTCTCTCTCTCTCTCTCTCTCTCTCTATCTCTCT